>JAGDQP010024114.1:0-28339 GCA_022664845.1 Lepisma saccharinum | reverse complement strand
ATTATCTGCTTTGTTGTTTGAGAAATATTCAAAAGTATTAAGGTGGGCCTTATTGTGGTCATTTAATTGTTTTTTAGTTCTTCTGTACTTGAAGCAAACAGGACATTATCATCAAGGAGTCGTAGGTGATGAAGATATTTGCCATTAATTTTAATTCCAACTTCATCGCAGTTTAAGTTTTGAAACACTCTCTCCAGGACCGCAGAAAACAGTTTTAGAAAAACTGAATCCCCTTGCCGTATCTCCTTTTCAACTTTAAGTTTTTCAGTTTCTTGATGTAGTCTAATGACAGAAGTGGCCGCCGAGTAATTATGTTGCAGTAACTTGATGTATGCACTTTCGATGCCTTGATGTTCAAAAGATTTAAGTACTGCTGCCAAGGAAACCGGATCAAAAGTTTTTTCAAAATCTTTGAATCCTAGTTAAAGTGGAAGTTTATATTCATTATTCCTTTTCATAACCGCATTCAACGTTTGTATGTGGTCCATTGTGCTAAATTCACGACGAAATCCGGCTTGTTTCCTTCCCTTGTTAAAATTCAAGTCTCGTTCAATACGATTCAAAATAACTTTGGTTAATTTTCTGTACAGAACTGACATTGGACTCATTTGTCCACTTTCTTGTAAAATGAAATAATAATAACATTATTTCTACATGCCCGTATTTCTCTCTTCCTCAGGTACATTGAGACTAATTAGGAAGTTTTTCTTTGATTTTTACACTCCCTATTTAAACATCTCTGCTGCAAGTTCATCTTCTCCAGTCGATTTTCGATTCTTCATCCCTTGAAGTAATTTATCCACTCCTTTCATTACGTCTGGAACTTTTACATTATTTTCTTCTTCATTTTCTTTTTCTAGCTCTTCTTTGGAGTAATACAATTCCCTTTAGAATTTTTCAGATATTTCTTATATTTTCCTCCTTCATTCTGGTTATGGTCCAGGCAGGTCTCTTAACTGCAATTATTTGTTTCTTCCCTCTCATGAGCTGTTGTTTGGTTTTCTTCAGACTCTTGCTTTCCTCGATTTTATTTCAAACAAGATTTTCGTTGTATCTACGTACATCCGCTATTCTTTTCTTTCTTACGAGTTTATTTAGTCATTTGTACTCAATCCTCTGTATGTGATTTTCTTTTTTTCTTTTCCCTACTTTTCTTCATCAAGAGTGTAGTGTTTCTTGAGATTTTGCTCAACTTTCCTTTTTGATGCCTGATATTTTTTGCCGTCTTTCTTACTATCTCAGTTAGTGTTGATGTCTTCCTCCCTTCTAACTCTTCCAAAGCGGTGAATCTGTTACTCAGTTCTATCTCGAATGTATGTCTGTTTTACGAAAGATATTTCTACATCTTCCTATAATAAATTACTTCCTCTTAAGTATTTAGTTTCAGCTTACATCTTATCATTTTATGATCACTTGAGATTTTAAAACTGTTCTGAACATACATGTCTTGTAGAATTTCTCTACTATTCTCCCAAATGTTATCTATTTCGTTTTGAGTCTCATTTGGGCCTTCCATGTCCACTTCCTCTGGGCCGGTTTCTTGATAAATGTGTTTGAAATGATCAATCTGGTGGCTTCTGAGAACTCCGCTAACTTCTCATCTCTCTTGTTTCGTTTCCCAAATCTAAAGTTTCCCATTTTCGTGCCACTGCTCTAATTAGTTCCTGCTCTCGCATTGAAGTCTCTCATTACAGTTATATAATCTGATTTGCTGCTATTCAGAATCCTCTGTATCCCCGCGTATAGGTCTTCGATTTCCTCCTCCGGATGTGACGTTGTTGGAGCATATACTTGTTTAATTTCTAGACTGTATCTCTTGTTTATTATTATTAGCACCAATGCGATCATATCTGAAATGTCTTCAATTGCCATGATCCGTGTCTTCAGTTCTCTATTTATTGTAAAGTCAACCCTGTCGGTTTTTCATTGTCTATTCCTTTGAAATGGAACGTGTGCCTTGATGGTAGCTACAACTGCTCATGATTCTTCCTTCACACTTCTGATAGCCCTACGATGTCCCACGTAATTCTCGTAAGTTAATTCGCCAATTCTTCGAATTTGTCCTCCCCTGCAAGTGACGGATATTTCAGAGTCGCCACGTATGGGTCCGTTCGAGTTGCAGTGTCGGTGTCCTGGAAAGACTGGCCGCTGGCGTTGCAAGCTGCATTCCGTCCTCCAGGAAATGAGGTCCTTCGAGTCTGTTTCCTTACTTGTACCATCATGTGTTATGAAAGGAGGAGTGCAGAAATTTGACTCACCACGTTGTTTGCTAATGACTGTTGTTGAACAGCCCATCGATTTTCGTTCGCCAAGCAGTGGCTTGGGTACTGACAGGTCTTAAGACGCGATCGTATTAATTGGACATTAGGCGTCTATCCCGGTCGGTTCTCTTAAGTCTTAGCAAGATGAATTAGGAAGTCTCCTATCTGTATATTGATACTACACGGAAGTCAGATCGGATGAATATTTTAAGGGCAATGAACAAAACTAAAACATGACATTACGTTGTAAATTATCAGGTTTCAAATATAAGTGTATAGCCAGATTTTAAAAGGAGTTACCGGGTCAAGTTTTGGACCGGGTCTTCGGTTATATGCTTGGGACCATCCTGATTTCGATCCAATGACCCGGAGCGCAAAGAACGATTTTAACTATATCCTTATACACTGTTAAAAATTTCGGCCCGTTTCCTGGAAAAGGCAGGGAATGGAACGTGACTAACAAAAATCAGAAACCGTTCAATTTCCAAAAACTTTCAAGCAAAAAATACTTTTTCTTCTCTCTCTCTCTCTCTCTCTCTCTCTTATGCAGGTTCACATATCATATCGATTGTAATCACAACGACCGCGTAATACCACGGTCCGCGAGAGCAGAGAACCAGCCACATCTCGAACACTGACGCACGCACTAGTGGATCTTGCACAGCGCCCAGTGTCTCCACGATCCGTTCTACGCCGTCTGGCAAAGCCGGACATACTGCTGTGCTTTCCGCTGACTGAACAGCATTGGTATAAACGCCTACAATGGTATCGTGAACTTCGCATATAGAGAGCCCAATGGCAGGACATCCATTTTTTTAGACGAATTTCATTTCTGTCTGCTGTATCATGATGTTTGCATCCTTATTTTTACTACCGTGGCTCTCGGCTGGGCGATATCTGCGTTTTGCATCGCCAGGTCGCTCCGACACCGGGTATTATAGTATGGTGTGCAGTTGGATTCCGTGTCCGTTCATGTTTCCTACGCATTAACGGACATGTGACCAGCTAACGATACATTTACAATGTGTTGGACCCGATTGTGGTCCCTGTAGCGCCGGCCCTGCCGGGCACTACATTTCACGAGGATAACGCGTATACGCATGTGGAACATGATATCCTAGTCTTCCTGACGTGAAACTATTTTCCCGTGTTTTCTTGGCCGGCGTGTTCACCTGATCTCTCGCCGATTGAATATGTTTAGTCCATGACTGCACAACACCTCTTACACCAGTGACCTCCCAGAGCTCTAGTTAATAAACTATTTCATCGTGTCGAAGTCGCATGTTTTGTCACACCTCAGGATAATATGAAACGCCCATGGTGGGTCCACACTCTACTGACCTACGGCAGTTCTGTTTCACTGTCACCACATTATAACGCATAGTACAGAGCGGTAAGTTTAATCATTTGCTATTTGTTCCTTCCGGTATGTATGTGCCAAAATTTGGGCTGCTCTCGTTTCTCCTTCTTGATGTTGCACTTCTTAATGGCAGCTCTGTAGTAGAGTAAATTTCTATTTGTTCTTTGGGTGAATATTTATGAAACCCAAGAGTTTCTGATTTTTATTATTCATGTTGCATTAAACCCATTTTTTTTTTACTTTTTTTCTAGGAATTTGCAGACAAAAAATATTAACAGTGTGGCATTCCCGTCTGTACAGTGTTTGTTTTACAGGTGATCTAGAACGTAGATTTTACCTTCCAGAGCACCACGAATACGACGCCAAAAAGTTAATAACAATAGTAAAGATATAGGAAAAAATATTTCTCGAAATGAACAGAAATACTTCCTGAGGAGTGAAAACAGCTCACCTCGGAAAGCTCCCCAGTAGCATACATACGTTGAAAATACGTAGATTAAACGTTAGTACTGGAACGTGATTTTAACTTTGTAAATGTGGAGAAATGTCCGCGCTTTCAATGGTTTATTCGACGTTGAATAATGGTTCAGAAGAAACTAGTTGAAATGAAGAAGCGAGTACAGCTGGCCCCAACAGAGCATGATTGCTGCCCACTGGTATACACATTTAGTTGCATTTTGTCCGTTGCTTCCATCATGATATACAGTATTAACTTCCAACATTAAATAATTCAAGTGTCTACTGCAGGATTCGAAGCTCAAACGTTCCGTACTCGTCGTCGGTAGCTCGACACGTTACCCCTGGACCACGAAGTCACCTTTTGATTCATTACGCTTTTACGGTATATATAAGAAAAGCCAGTCTTGAAAGCGCCACAAATCCAAACGCGTCATTACAACATCATGTAAGAATAAGAATAAAGAATACTTTCCTTCTTTCTTTTTTATGTACATTTATTCTTGTTTAACACTTTGATTATCGCTGCACTATTAAATGTGTATTTCTCAATAAGTGTAATATGTCACCTTAGAAAAACGCTTCGAGCGAATCTACGTCATAGTTGAAAACACTTCACATTAACGCCCTATTAACGAAATTTAATGTTCGTTGAAATATAGTTTAAAATTCAATATATTTTCAACCTGCAGATGAGAACGCCATACACATGGTATTTTTTTGTTTTATTCGTTTTAAAGCACAATTTTTATTGAATTAATTTGGAAAGATTGTCTAGGTCAGAGTTCAATAAAATAATTAAAAACACGTCATATTAACGTACTATCAACATCATCACATTTTCGTTGGAATATAGATTAAAATTCAACGCGTTTTTAACATGCAAAAGAGAACACAAAATGATAGTTAATGGCATTCAATTAGCTTTTATTTACATTTTTCTCAATTAAATTAAAAAGAATCCCATGGAATGAAATGTATACCATAGTTGAATATAACAATTGAATTCTCGTTGAAATAACAGCTTCCCAACAATATCAAATCTTTGTTGAAATATGATTTAAAATCGAACGTACTTTTTCAATCGATAATGGTTAATCAACGAAATAAATCAAAAACCAACTTTTAAAACACATTTCTGTGATACTGGGACTTATTGTGAATCTCACAACTAAACGTTTTGATTGATTCTTACCACAGAAATAATATAAGTTCAAATGGAGTCAAAACACGGTGATCGGTTCAATATTGTGGCACAGGGTCAACTGAATCAAGATTCGATCACCGAGTCGGCGGGTCAAGAAGTTAATATGACCATTTGAATCAAAACTGGGTTACCGAGCCAATCATATCAAGATCGTGTCAATCGAATCAAGTTTTGGACCAGGTCAGGCCGGATCACTGGGTAACTAAAAGTGTCACGGTTTAAGCGCTGAAAATAACCTGTCACTCTCATGACGAAACCTATTATTGTCAATATTATATATAAACCCGAGCCGCCGTAGCACAGTGATATAACATTCAGGAGGTCGTGGGTTCAATTTCAGCCGTCGATCATCCTTACTGTGGTTTTTCTAAGATTTTTCCTGTCATGCCAAGCAAACGTGGGGATGGTGCCTTAAACGTAGGCCCTGGCCGATTTCTTTCCGTATCTTTCTCCTCCCCTGTCTCGGCCTGAGTCTTAGATATATACAATTCATAAATAAAATTCAAATTCAATTTACATACAAAATGCACCAACTAAGGCACGTGCAGAAGAACTAGTGCAGGAATTATCCTTGACTTACGTTTATACTTTGAATTCCCTAGAGACGAAACTACAAAGTTCTGTGTATGTATCGTTGAAAATTATTTTTAAAGTACTACAAAATGAGCTAGGTCCCACCGGGAAGTTGAACTATCATGTTCGAGTAGTTTTCTTGTTGTTCTTAGGATTATCACCCTCCTTATTGATGATATTTGAAGGACAGAGTTATAAGATAATAAGTTTATCTTATTTTTTTTTATTTTTTTGAATTATTAAGCCCCTAAGGCAACTGTATCTCAGGCCGAGTGATAGGATGAATTGGTGGAATGAAGAAAGTTGGAGGAAACGGGAGCACTCGAGAAAATCCACCCACACAGAGCCCACATGGTATGAGCAGGGATCGAAACGACGACCCCACGCACCAGAGCTGGAAACTCAAGCAATTGAGCCCTCGTGGTCCCTTTGATATTCATGTATCAGAATAATTTCTAAAAGTATAAGTAAATAAATAAATTATGAATAGTGAAAGCCTAATCCAAATACTATTTGCAATTATGAGGATTACTCATTTAAGAATTAAGAGGATTTTAAGGTTTTTAATTTGTTTCAGGTATTAAAAATAATTACAGTTTCAAAGTTTAGTGACGCTTGCAAGAAAAAGGGAAAACGACTTTTAGTTTGACAAAGTTTACCAATCCCTTGCTACATTTAGTGGACGCTCTTGCAGAGCATCGTAGCTGTCCCAGTTTGCTTGTTTTTTTGTTGACGTTTTTCTAAACTGTACAAAAATCACTAATAGCACTGATCAACACGAATTTCGGTACACGGAAGAGAGAATGTGTGGTGAAGAGAACCTGGCATCTGAAGAAAAATAAATATGTTGTCCGGGTGTGTCTATCGCCCATAGTTCAGCTGATATGATGACAGGTGACTTCACCTAACAAGCATCTCTGGAATGCAGCGTGACAGGTTTTAAAGACGGCAGTAGTGCACAAAATGTCGCAGTGTGTTGTTGTCGATAGAGATTCACAGCTCTGTGATAGTATGCTGTGTTAAAGACGGAGAAAGATGCCAAGGAAGTGAGTTAATCACCCAAAAAACTTTTGTATTGTGTATGGGAGTTGACAATCAAATCGCAACAATTACATTTGATGACCCGAGTGAAAAAATATATGAGCTATATTTTTTGGTGTAACGTGAGAGAGTATGGTAAGCATTGGAGTTTAAATGTGTTGTTTGACATGAATGAAATGTCTCTCACAATGGTCAAAAGATTAGCAGCATATGAATGTTGCAGTACCTATGGTATGGACAAAACAAACATATCAGACATCGGATGGTTATTCCTCTAAGAAAAAGCATTAAGTAGTAAATTTAAGTACACAGTTCCTCATCCAAATGTGCCATCGCCAGGCAGTGCGGGTAGTTCTGCACAGAGAGGCATTACTAGTACCACAAACTCAAACACAGCTAACGGTAGAAGAGGAGTCAGAAACTAAGTCAGGCACTGATGCGGGTCAGGTAAGCCCCAGTTCACACATGCGGTGCGGGAGCATTGCGGCGACCGTGCGGGAGCCGCACTAACAGTTCACACATGCTGCGGTTTGTCTGCGGCGTCAAGGACGAATCTCAGTTTAGAGAACTACGCAATAGATGCGCGCGTTTGTGCAGTAGTAGAAATAGTTTTCTTAGGTATGAAATTTCAACTTTCTCTTTTTATTCAAATTGAGAACATGCTGGTTTTAAAATAAGATCAGTGGTCCTATTTCCAAACCGATATGTTTTTATTTAAAATGAAATAATGTTGATATTTCATTTGTATGAAAATTACTTTTCAGTGCAAAAATAAAAACTGCTTAATTAATTTTAAGAAATGGTATTTTACAATGCATTTACGAGCAAGAAAATTCGTAGACAATTCCATCCATATTATTATTATTTTCATTGGAATTTTCCTACCATATAGTGAGAATATTGTACCTGCAAGTATGGAAATTTTCAACTTCTGAAGGTATTCTCATGTAGGTGGGAGTGACAGTTTATATGGGGAGGGGGTTTGCTGCAGGGATGGCTGGTTTAAACCATTTTATTTTTTCAAAATATCAATTGGTTTAAACCAATAAATAAAAGCAAAAATGCCACAAATATTGTGAATTTCATGGTGACGATTTCACATATTAAACCATCTTCGATAATTTAATATAATTTATGCCTTGTAATCAAGGGATCCCGGGTTCGAGTCCAGGTGGTGGGCAATCTCTCTCAGGTGCAAATCGAGTACTGGTTCGGATTCCACTTTGAGCTTTAGCTGTAGGTCCTTTCCTTCATAACCTCGCTGCTGCATAAGAACATTAAGGAGAAACAAACTTATTTATATCCATCCATATGTAATATAAATAAATAAAGCAAAGTATTTAAACAAAAGAACTTTTTTGGTGGGGGCAGTTTTTGCCAACCCTGGTTTGCTACCATTATTTTGTTTAAGTTCATATTTTTTTCCCTAGATTATTATTTAAAGGCTGACAATTTTTATGACCCTTTAGGACTCGAACTCTACCACTTCGAAGAACCTGTAGGTACTGGCCGATTAATCATTTTTTCCCCGAGATTAATATTAAGGAAGCTGAAATTGAAAATATACAGAACTGTCATTCTGCAGGTAATACTTTACGGTTGCGAAAGTTGGAGTATGACCTTAGCAGATGAACATAAATTACGGGTGTTTGAAATTAAGGTCTCGAGAAAAATATACGGGGCAAAACGGGATGAGATGACTGGAGGAGACTGCATAATAAAGAACTCCACGGAGTGTACGACTCACTTGATGTTGTAAGAATAATTAAATCTCGACGACTAAAATTGGCAGGCCATGTAGTTTGGATGGGAAAAAACAGACTATATTCCATCTTGATTGGAAAGCCGGAGGGAAAGAGACCGTTGGGAAGATGGAGACGACGTTGGGAGGACAATATTAGAAGGGATCTTGGAGAAATAAGTGTCTGTAGTGAAAACTGGTTTGATCTTGCCCAGGATAGAGCCCGATGGCGATCACTTGCTACTGTGGCGATGAACTTGCGAGTTCCGTAAGCCATAGAGCAAGTAAGTAAGTAAGGACAACATCATTGTTTAATACAAAATAAGTTTTCCATTTATACCTTTAAAATAATAAACTTAATATTCAGAATTTTAAAATAGAGTGTGATGTGTGTGTGTGATACGTATGTGAATGATGAACAATGTAAAGAAACAGATGTGTATAAGTGGAAAGGAAACAAATATAAATAGAGACAAACACATATAAAGTAACATAAATAAAGCAACAATTAAAAACAAATAAAAGTATTATCAATAAGTGTATAAATAACTATGTATTTGTTTTTCAGCTCAAGTTTGTAATAAATTTGATTGAATAGAAAAAAGAAAGAAACCCCCCCCCCCAACCGCGGAAACAGGGTCCAGATTTATATTCGGGAACTGGGCCACAGAAAAAAAAAATCCCCAACTTCCTCCCCTTTTCTTTGCTTTTTTCTTTTATTAGAGGAACTTTTGTGGAAACAGGTCCTTCTAGACTCCGTGTATCAACGCCGAGTCTGGGGTCGAGGCAGGTACTCTACCCCAATTTCATGGAGAACACGTTTAGTTCGTTGTGCCCATCAGGCGTGCGAAGTGAAATTGTGCAAAGGATGCGGTGAGGTAGGGGTGGGTCCCAAATGCAAAAAAAAAAAAAAAAAGTATACCTCCAATTATTCATTTTAATATTCGGTCAGACTTTATTTTATTATTATTATTATTTAGCTTATAATTATCTACTTAAAATAGAGAAAATATATAAAGAATCTCCATTTTTATAATTGAACAGTTGAGAAAAAAAGAATAGATTGAAAAAAGAAAGATTCCAAGAGAGACAAACCGCACGGCTGCCGCATCGCATGTGTGAACCACCCAATGCTGTGCAATGGCCCGTAAGGCACTTGCGGGACCCGCACGGTCGCCTCACCGCTATGGGCAATGCGGCAGGTCTACGGCACCGTCCCGCACCCGCAGTATGTGTGAACCACTCCATTTGTTTCAATGGCCCATAAGCTTGATTGCGGTGACCGCGCGGGCACCGCACGGCTGCCGCATCGCATGTGTGAACCGGGGCTAACTCGCCCTGAGAATCGCATCTGGTAGGGCAAGATCATTTCAACGACCTTGTTCTGGAGCTGAAATTGTCCAAATGCAGGCCAAACTAATGTCTTAAGTGACGAACACGTTGAGTGTGTTCACCAAGATATCTCTGCCATGCATACAAACTACCAAGGCCAGTAGAATGCACAAATGCTTGCTGATTGCTAAATACTGAAACGTGATGTTCAATAGGAAGTCTACAACTCTCACGTTTTAGAAATGGTCACTGGTATCATTATGCATGTACTTATACTCGTGTCTTTGCATCTTAACCTGTGTGTCAGACAAAAACTATGAGTGATGGGGACCAACTAGTTGTCTTTTTGGGTTCAGTATGTAACGTTCTATTCGTGTACCAAACAATTTTGTTGCCCCCTGTTATTCATTCTTACAATTTGTTTCATGAATAAAAAATATTTACGGATTCAGCACAGGTATATAATATTAAGTTCTTTTGGTCAAGCGCAGAAATAAAACTAGTGAATATGAAACTACAATAAATAATTAAAAGCTCTTGCAATTTACAAATTACTGCTTCTAATTTCAGTTGCTCAAGTGACAAGGTTTCAGAGTAGAAGGATGATATGCGAGGATAAGATTTATGTTCATAAGGATGTTGATGTACGAAAGACTATTTACGAAATTACGGAAACTGGTGTAAGTATTTTTAGGTGTAGTCTTTATACCATCCAAATAAGAGAAAAATAATTAACGTATGAGTCTTACAATTTCAAGTTTACAGTAACAAAAATTATATTCGTAGTGAATATTAAATGTTCTTTTCGTATGTAAAGCCAATGTTCCTGAAAACATTAAAAGTTGCAAATACAGAGTGACTCATATAAACCTCTACCAAGTCAATTACTTACGATTGTTTCCTTGTAGAGGTTGCTGTCAACCTGAATTTTATTGTCATGGTGGTTGTAGGAGAAACAGGTTAAGTTCCTCTAAATGCAATTAGTACCAGGCATTCTTACATTTTTGTCTATCGTTGAACGATGTAGCAGCCTACATGGGTAACTTATCACTTCATGCGGTTTCACTTTGAAAAAAACAAATCCGATGTTCATGAAACTTCATATCTAGGAATTTACGGAGGACGGTGAGTTCCTTCTGAAGCCGAAACCTTTGAATTCCAAAGTCCAAAATGACAGCAGTCCAAATTGTTTACATTTAAAAAAAAAATCATAGCAATTTACGGCTTCTACCGTCTTAAAATTTCGGAATTAAGTCGTAATCTTGGGTTAAGGAATTCAAACGTATTTGCTTCAGAAACGAAGACGATTTCTGTTATAACTCCCAGGTAAGGAATGTATTGAACTTACCATAAAAAGGAATAATACATGATAAATGATACACGGAGGCCTTCACTGTTTAGGTTTTCAGCAATAGGCTATAATGAATAGGCCTTGTGCTAATTTCAGCAGAGGCACCTAAACTCATTAACGTAGAATCATTAAGGTCGATATAATTGTATTGAACATAGGCTATTTTCTCAGAAGAATATGATCTCGTTGATATTTTACATTTTGATAAACCAAACGCCCGCCGATATATTTCTGATAGTAAATTTAATCAGTACGAAAAACCCTTCGGGGTAAAGGGAAGAGTGACGCAAGAATTCTAGTCACAAAAGAAGTGATATCCATTTTGCGAATTACTTTCTTTGTGTCACTATGGTGCAAATGTACCCTTTGTAATAAAATTAAGAGAATTAGTACCCTTCCTTCCGTCCAGAACCACGATAGGGAGACGCCACCTCTCCAACTTTACAGAAGCATTAGACCTTTTATGTTAAATAGAGCAAATCATGAAAAGCTAAATACATACTCACCAAATTTGGGTTTCACATTCGTTCAAAAAGTCCTGGCGGACATAGCACGCAACATTCCAACCTAATGTACTTTTGGAATCGCACTAATTTATTGTTCTACATCCTGTAATTTTTACTATGGGGAATATATGTGACATTTTTGCGATTTTGTCCACGTGTTTAGAGTACCAATCGACGTACATAATAGCGGAAGTTAGGATATCTTCTCACATTTATCAACAAGTGTCGCACCTGTTAAAGGACGTTCGAAACAATTTCCTTCGGAGCAACAAACGAAGGAAACTTCAATATTTCCTATCCGAAGGAAGTAGGAGTTAGGAGGTAGCAATTGATTCCGGATACCCCCTAATCTCCCTTCCCTCCCTTATCCTCTTTCCCTGCTCTCTTTGAACATGAAGACAAAACAAACAACTTCTTCTCAAATGACGATGTTGGCGTCTCCTATTGAGCAAGGAAAACAACCTATTGCTTTCGTGGCCCTTACAGAGCCTTCTGAGTCAAACGAAGATTTGTCTCTGTCCCACAGAAGAAGAAGAAACTTTTCCAACTGTTTCACAGCATGGATCAATTTCTGCCTCCATTCCTTTGCATTCCGAACCTGTTTCAATTGTTAATCGGTCTCAAGCCTACCCTGAAGATAAAGTTTCGGATCTTTCGTCCCCACCGTTTGCATATCCAGGGATGTCATCCGAAGAATAAACACCTGATGGTTCTATAGATTTAACTTCACATCTTTCTTCGAGTGGAGGAGTAGGGAAGAAAAGACCTAGCTCTCCCACCCCTATAGACTTTAAAGAAGAGAAAACTAGTGACGCTGGTGATGACATTTCATCCGTTTGTTCGGATATGTCACCTTCATCAATCAAAGACCTTGATGAGCTTGAAGTAGAACGATTATCTCAATGGTGTGATGAATCTAACTGGACTGAGGAACAATTTCAACAATTCTTGGCTCGCTTTAGTTTTAAAAAAATCATGCCTATTGTAAAAAGTTTTCAAGTCGAGCCCATGGCTTTGAGAGATACACTACAGGAAAAAATTCCCGATGTTACTGACAATAACCTACGCTAGCGCATCCAGCGTATAATTAAAGCTATTGAAGATAAAAGTGTGTAAATTAGTGTTGTTAACTTTTGTGCTTCTACTTTTTATTTTTCTAATGGTGGGAGGCCTTTCGTTGAAAACAAAAGGCCTAGTATCAATGCACGAACAACTTGCTCTCAGTTACTATAAGGCTTCCGTTCTAAGGCTTCCGTTGTATATGTACAAGATACTAATTTATCTACCACACCTGTTAATTCTAAGTTATGTGACTTTGGTTTTCGGATTAATCCACCTGTAAATGCAAGCAGCAGAACTGCTATTATGATACAAAATAATTTGTTACATTTCTGGAATGTTTTAAGGTACACGATTATTATAGAACGTTATTTACATGCTTTGATAATTCACTCTGGTGATTATACGTTTTCTCTTATCAATGTGTATATGACGCAGTACGAGAAAGCAGGTATTGTTCTTATTAATGCGTGAGATACTTATGTTCAATCACTCAATTTAGACTTTTTTCTTCTGGGAGGAAACTGGAATGTAACCCTGGCTAGTATAGATCGATATAATTGTATTGAACATAAACATACGCTAGTATAACATATGTCACCTTTTTTAGAAGAATATGATCTAGTTGATCTTTTGCGTTTTCATAAACTAAATACCCTTTAGTATACTTATTAAGGTAAGTTTAATCACCTTCCCCGCAGTCGCCTGGACCGCTTTTATTTTTCCGGTACTTTCTCCTATTTTTTTACCTTCTCATTGTCATTCCTTCTTTTCCCGATCATGGCGGAATTTTCCTTAATTTCCAACTCTTTCCTGTTCCATCTAGAAGCTCATATTAGCGTTTCCCTAACTATTTGCTGCAGCATGATGACTTTAATCAAGCTATAATATCGTTAATTCAACATTACTACTTTTTAGCTACCAGTTCAGGTGAAATTCTTCGTCTATGCGAGGAGCTTAAATCAGAAATTTAAGATACAACAAGATGTTTTGCAGCAGCTCAACAAGAACAAGTACAGTTTTCCTGTCATCATCTTCAAGTTTTAGAAAATGAGCTGACTCGACTCACTTCTTCCTCTCCTACGACTACGCATGATGTTAATTTATTTTTGTCTCGTAGGCTTAAATTACATGAATTGTATTTTCAACAACACATGATTGGTTGCTATCGGAAACATTTCTAGTATCAAATTAATTTAATACCAGATCCGAGCAATTTTTCCGAACCATTAAAACTAGAAAGGTTGCCCATATTATTCAAAGTTTACGAGTAAATGGACGCATGACTACAGACCCTACTCAAATTAGACTAGAAGTTCGTAATTATTATCAAACATTATATGTTCCAGTTTAAACGTCGATTTCAAATTTAGATCTTTGGAATTCTTTACCTTCCCTTCCTACATTGGCCTTAGATCAGTGCGATGCTCTCATTACACAGGTCGAGTTAAAAGTCACGGTGTCTCAACTTCGTCATGATAAAACTAGCAGGCTAGATGGTTTGACAGCAGAATTTTTCCAACATTTTTGATGCACCTATTTCGTCTTTATCTTCTGATGCTTCAAGCTTCCTTCCGCTCAGGACATATCCCTTCATCCATGTACCAAGCAGTTATTAATCTATTACCTAAAAAGTGATCCTGAAAACGTGAAAAATTGGCGTCCTATTTCTCTGTTCCCTGTTGATTTTAAAAGTTTGGGTAAAGTTATTACAAATCGGTTTAGCATTGTTTTACCTGACATCGTTTTGCCCTCGAGTACGACAAGGGATTGCATTCCTTGTCGTACGATTTTCTATAATTTACACACTATACGTGATAGAATATATTATGCGAATACACTGAACCTACCTTCAGGAGTAGTTACACTTGACTAGCAAAAGGCTTTTGATATGATGAGTCATCGTTCTCATATATTCCAGGCGTATGGTTGTGCCCCATTTTTTTATTCAGTTATTAGCGGACCCGTATGAGCGTCATTGAATAAGGGAAGGTATATGGTTTCTCCTGTCTGTCTATCCGTCCCTCTGGATCTCAGCAACTACAAATCCGACAGAGTTGAGCCATACACCGTTGGATTCGTCATGATCTGAAACGGTGGGGAAACTTATGATTTTGACTCTAAAACTGACAGGTCTTTTTCATTTACTAAGTTTTCTCCAGTTTCCCCTTGTATTTTGACATGGTATGTTTGTCCCCCTCCTCGATCTCAGTCACTACAAGTCACACAGAAATGAACCATACACCGTTGGATTCGTCATGGTCTGAAACGGTGGGGAAAATTATCAGTTTGAATTTAAAATTGGCAAGTCCTTTTGAATCGCTTAGTATTATTCTATATTTGTTCATCTCCTAGATCTCAGTAACTACAAATTCGACATAGGTGAAAGATACACCGTTGGATTCGTAATGGTCTCAAAGCATGAAATCACCTATCAAATAAACTCTAAAACTAGCAGGTCCTTTTCAATCGCTTGGTATTCCAAATCTGTTTGTCTTTATCCCCCCTAGATCTCAGAATCTCAGGTCACACAGATATGAACTATACACCGCGGGATTCGTCATGGTCTTAACGTTGGAGAAACTTAGTCAAACTCAGTTTAACTCGAAAAGTAGCAGGTCCTTTTAAATCGCTTAGTATTCTCCATCTCTATGTAGAGTTCATATCCTAAACCGCTGGAGCTAGAAACACCAAATATGGTATGAAAGTACATCATAAGTAGTAGGCTAAGGAAATATTACAAAATGTTGAAACAGTCGCCATCTTGGATCCAAAATGTCCTCCAACCTTATTGTTGTATGGAGGGCATAGCCTAAACTTCTGAAGCTAGAGAAACGAAATTTGATACGAAGGTACATCATCTCTAGTAAGTTACGAAAATATTACAAATTGTCCCCAAAAGTGCCATCATGGATCCAAAATGGCTGACCAGAAAATCCATTTTCCACATAGTTTGAACTAGAGATATGAAATTTGGCATAAATGTGTATAATCACAAGTAGTTTCGGAAAATATTACAACATTTTGAAAATGTCGCAATCTTGGACTAAAAATGACCGCCCCAGAACCATTTTCTACGCCGTTCGAGTAAGAAAAATTAAATTGTGAAGGAAGGCGTACCATCACAAGTAGCTCACGACAATCTAAGAAAACGTTAAAAAGTCGCCATCTTTAATCCAAAATCCCCCCCCCCCCCCCCGAAACCCATTTTCCGCACCACTGAAGCTAGATAAACGAAATTTCGTATTAATGTGTATGGCGAAGAGTAGGTTACATTAAATGGGCAAACCTCCCCTATGGGGCCGCAGCCATTTGGGTATGTGTGTGGGTAGTAGATCTGTACCATGGGGGCGGAGTCCCCGAGAGAGTCTGGTTACCATAACCACATGAGTTAGTCAAGCGAAATTTGACGTAAAGGTAAATTATCGAGCTTAGGTTACGAGAAACACATTAAATGATCAAAAAGTGGCCATACTGAATCCAATATTGCTGACTAAGATTCATACAGAAGACATAGGTCGCCCAAACAAACGTATTTCGACTCAGAACGACGTGCATCATTGGTTTTAATGAATTTTCTACCCGCACGATTGTACTTCAGCGGTACTAGAGCTATTTTAGGCCGCCATCGTGAAAAATCAAATTTTCCTTATATCTTCAGTATTTTTGGGAATATCTCGACCAAACCTGAACATTTCGACTCAGACGAATAAAAAACATATTTTAATGGTTTTTAAATGTATTTTAATGGTTTTTAAATATATTTAAATGGTTTTCATATATTTTCGGTACCACCGGCCGTCATCTTAAAAGAACGAACTTTTCCCTATGTCTTCGGCGTTTATGGGAATATTTCAACCAACATTTTTTTTTACTCAAAGCGATGTACCTCAATTGTTTTTATTTATTTTAGGTACCTTCGGCCACCATCTAGAATCTTTTCCCCTATATCGTCGGTGTTCACTGCACGGTTTCTACCAAACCAACATATTTCGACTCGGATCCATATTTTTCATGCATTTTCGGTACCACCAACTGCTATCTTGAAAAAAATGGATTTTTTTCTATATTTTCGGTGTTTGTGGGAATAATTCAACCAGACCAACATATTTTGAATCAAAGCGATGTACCTCAATGATTTACATTTATTTTTAGTACCTTTGGCCACCATAGAGAAAAAATATACATTTCTCTATATCGTCGGTGTTTATTGCTGAATTTCAATCAAACCAACAAATTTCGACTCAAAGCGATGTACCTCAACGTTTTTTTTATCTATTTTCGGTGCCTTCGGCCGCCATATTAAAAAATGGACTTTTCCCTATGTCTTCGGAGTTTATGGGAATATTTAAATCAAACCAACATATTTCGACTAAAAGCGATGTGCCTCAATGGTTTTCGCGTATTTTCGGTACCGTAGGATTCGTCATGATCAGAAACGATGAGGAAACTATGAATGTGACAGAGCTTAAGCCATACACCATTGGATTCACAATGGTCTGAAACCGTGGAATAACCTACAACTTTGACCCTAAAATTGGTAGTCCTTTCTATTAATAGTCGCTTGGTATTCTTCATTTGTTCCCCTCCTAGATCTCAGAAACTACAAGTCCGACAGAGATGCTCTATACACCGTTGGATTCGTCATGTTCTGCAACGGTGAGGAAAACAATGTGACTCTAAAAGTGGCAGGTCCTTTTCAATCGCTTAGTATTCTCCATTTGTGCCCCTACGAGATTTCAGTAGCCACAAGTTCGACAGAGATAAGCCAAACACCGTTGAAACAGTCATGGCACTGGTGTGAAAATCTATGACTTTGACTCTGAAACTGGCAGGTCCCGGCATTCGCTTAGTAACTTCCAATTGTCCCTATGATTTTAACTCTTTCTTTTGGATACGTTATTAGATAATTTGAAATTATATCGGGGCGCTTTGGTTTTGTCTTCAATAAAACCATTACTTAGCTTGCTTACTTTGTTGTATTCTAAAGTTCAAACTTTAATTCGAAGAGGTGCACATGTCACTGCACTTTTTTCTTGTCAACGTGGCGTGGAACAAGGCGATCCATTTTCCGCGCCGCTTTTCTCACTAGCTATCGACTCTTTTCTACGACTTTGTGAACGTCGTCTTTCTCCTTACACTCAACCAATTGGAGATACTCTTTTAATTTCTCTAGCTTATGCTGATGATTGTAGTTTTTACATTAGTAAAGACGAGGTTTATCAGCAGCTCAATGATGTCTTCCAGGTCTACAGTAAAGTCTCAGGATCCATTTTAAATTCTGACAAATCAACAGGTCTTTTCTGCGGAGCCTGGAAAAGCAGGTCGGATACACCTCTGACCTTTTGTGGTCCAATAAAGGAGGAAAATTCTTAGGAGTCTTTTTGGGCAATGACCCTGAATGAGAAAGTCAGAATTAGGCTCAATTTCTCACAGATATAAATCACATTCTATCGAGATTGACTCTCTTTTTCCTTCTTATCTTATCGTGGCCGCCCCCTCCTCGCCAACCAATTTGTCAGTTCCCGACTAAGTCACCGTTTGATTGTGCTCTCACCCCCTTCTACTTTGATTTGCACAGTTGTACATCGTCTGCAACCTTTTATCTGGAATGGCAATCATTGATTACACACAAAATTCATATATGTTTCTATGCCAGACGGAGGTTTAGGTCTGCAGCATTTACCGAGTTGGTTACATACTCTTCGATTGCAGTTTATTGACTCGAATCTACATGGAACTTTATCCTCCGTTGTACGACATGTTAGAGACTTTCTCTTTTCCCATTTTTTTATTTACAGCGTCTTTCCGTTGTTTTTAACTGACATATTTCCTCCTCGTCAATTACTTATAAATACCTAGATCAAAACCTCCATTTCGTATTTGGTATTTAACTAGTACTGATTCTCGATATATTGGAATCACATGGCACATCGTCTATGGAAGAGTAGTTACCCCAGCTTTGTTGCAGAAATGGAACAAATTGCCCACAGCTCAATATCCTTGGCGTCCGACTGTCCAAGTTGGAAGTGTCCTACACATGATTTTTACATGTGACGCAGTAACACCTCTTTGGCATGTACTTAAAATTTTTATTATGAAGCTCCTTCATTCCTCTCCTTATCTCTTGAACAAGAATTTTGTGGAATTCAAGGACGAACATACTATAAAGTTCTGTTATCAAATTATTAATTGATTCTAACGCGAAGCACTATCTGTAGCCATGCGTGAGTTTGCCTTAGACAAAATCCTGCCCATAGACCTTTACATGTTAAAGTTTTAAGGTTCGTCTACGTCATCGATCGCATATAGAATATTTATATGCTTTAAAACAAGGTAACCTACTAAGTTTTGTCACTAAGAGAGTAGCAAAGTCATATTGGATACCCGTATAAACTTTAAATTCAATGAGTGTTAAATTGTTTTTTCTTTTATTTGTACGTTTTGTAGATAATACAGAACAACTAATTCCCAAACTTTATATATCCGTATTCTGTTGATTGGTCGAGTTCTACACTTTTTGAAAGTATAGTGATATTCTTACTTCATACATACTATCAGCACGTAACAGCGTTGGGTCTATTTGAAAATTTAAATTTTAGAATATCTTGGAAAAACTGACAATTTGGTAGCCTGTGGCGCACGGAGCATCTCTATAGCCCGTCCCAGTAGTCAATACCAAATTTGGTGCTTATACGGCCCTCTGCATGCAAGAACACTGATTCTTTAAATCGTAGGGATACGAATCTAGTCTGGGCCAATGTCTACTTGTATACCAGAAAGAATTTGGATCGGTTCAGCAGTCTAGGCATGGTGAGGTTACATACAAATTATTTTCTACACTTGCATTATATATATAATTGTCAAAGCTGTGTAAGATTTCCGTAATTTCAGATACTTAGGATACCATAATTTAGGACGAACTACACAATATTAGCTAACAACTATTAATGAGAAAAAATAAATACCACTTTCTACTTTTATTTCAGCATCAAGAGGATCCATTTTACATTTGTGCTGTAGATGATATAGTGAAGAAATATGAAAATTGGAAGAGGTATCTACCTCGCGTTTATCCTTACTACGGTAATTTGTTTTACATTACATAACATTAATGTGCAAATCATAAATAGTCAATTTTCATATGTTCGTACTGTTTCCCCGGCGAATGAACTAAATGAATTTTTCCAGAACTTCCAGACATAACAAAAGGCGTGTAAGCATAAGCGTTTGAGGCATCAATGTCTACATGCACGCCTTCAGGGTTCTGTGTGTGGTTTTATCTGACCGAACCTATACTAAATTCCTCAGTGCAGCCAAGGGAGACTTCTAGCCAAAATGCGGGTCCTTGGAATGTATGTTTATGTTTAAAATTAAAACCGGTAGCCTGGTAGCTGTGTAGGTTAGCGTGCTAACCCAGCAACTTGAAGGGCCCGGGTTCGAATCCCGGCTGGGGCATGGATTTTTGTGATTGTGGATTTGAACTAGAACATGACGGATAATCGTGACAGGCCGAAGTCAAAAGTTACTAGAGTGGCCCATAAAAAATCAAATTTACCAAAGTTTGAAATCAAAAGTTTAGTTGCTCTGTACTTATAGTCCAGGTAATATAGACCGTAAGAACCTTACCTGGAAAAATTCATGGTAGTTCTGAAAATAGGTTTACTTTACGTGTTTTGGGTCGTTGAATCCGAATTTTTAACTTCCCACCAGAAATTCCCCCCGCACCACCTAGAATAATTTTAGATCATTGTTTTTTTTGTTTTGTTTTTTGTAATTCGGATATAGAACGCGGGAAAATTGCCTTTGAAAGTGGAATATTTGATCATACCCAAAACCTTATAATTGAAAATTTAGTAATCATTAAGGACATTTATTTCGGAACTGGTGACATGGAACTAGTGGTGTAGATGGTTGATTCCTAAGTATGACTAGTAAGTAAAATATGTTTTAAGGGAGTGACGATCCGCTATATACACTATAAAGTCTCTCCCTTTTTAGATTCCTTGTAGTGTAGCTAAAAAGGGAATCTGATAATCCTTCTCAAACGTCAGTCTGTACGACTGTCCGTATGAAGAAATAAATCTCAGGAACCACAACGTACTGAAAAGTGACAGAAGTACCATTCGAAAGGTCCTGCTTAGACTAGCTCACAGCTGTCCAAACTGTGTTTATTGGTGCGGTGGGTCTGTGTTGCTAATCCATTTCCTTTCAAAATCATTTCTTTAATTTGCTTCTATTCTGTAAGATCTATCTTCATAAAAGAAATGGCATAAACACAATTTGACATAATTCAAAAACGATGTATGGTCCCCGTTCCCAACCACACTACTTATCAGTATTGCACACCTTTTTTTCCTATAAAATTATTTTTTCTCAGTTAGCTTCATAATGTTTAACCTATCCGCCAAAAACTTGGCATACACATTATTGAACACACTAAAAATACCTTGGGTGTTTCGGTCGATCAGCACCCTAGCTGTAAGTGTAGCCAACCTATTTTCCTAGAGTGACTCTTTGTGTGTCTGAGATTATATCGAGGAACTCTCGGAGCCTTCGTTATTGTAGTTAAGTAAAATCGTAGCCCCTCTTTGTTTCAAACAATGAAATTCATAGTTATTTCAAAATTAAGCATGATTTTGCGTATTAATATCTAAAATGTTATTCATAACCTTTATTGAACATTGAAAAAAAACCTCAACACATTGTTCTCTTTCTATTCCAGCAATGAAAAGTAACAATCATCCTGTAGCTCTCAAAGTCTTAGCTGCTCTAGGGACCGGTTTCGATTGTGCATCGAAGGTAAGATTACAATAATATTCTAAAATTTGAATTTTGAATATTATTTATGGCCTTTAGACATCTAAGACTCAGGTCAGGATAGAGGAGGAGAAAGAATTCGGGAATGCGTTGACTAGGGCCTATGCTGAAGGTTCTATCCCGTCACTTGGTTGGTGTGACTCAGGAAAGAATATTCGTAAACATAAACATATTAACCTGAATATCATATCACTTTGTTCCACTTGAAATCGGCAAAGTAAGGTCTATTATACATACAAACTCTTGATAGATATAATTAGTGGGTCCTTCTACATCGAAATGTACACACATAAAATGAAAATTGCTCTTACTCGCTCAAAAATCAACAAAATTCTGGGAGGTTGTTATGAATAGAAATTTAATTAACTTTGAAAACTCTTTCGTTATGGTTCTCTTTTTTCCGGAAATCTGCGAGTCCAAATTGTCAAATTTTCTTCAACATATTGAAATAATAAAAATCACGAATATCCTCGAAATGATGGAAGTTGGAGAAATTTACAGCTTTGAGTATAAATAAAATAGATTAAGTAACTAAGAAACCGTATTATATTTTGAATACATTATATAATTATATTTGATTTGAAACTGAAAATGTTGATAAATGTTCACAGTGTAGAGTAAAACTTACTCGTTATTATATCAAGTATTAGTGAATTTTTTTGTGTTAAAGTTTACAGAAGGCATTAAGGAAGAAGTCATAGTTTGAGGTTTACTTTTCCCTCAGAATAGCAAATCACGTACAATTTAAAGTTGTTTTAAATTGTTATAAAACAGACCTGAGCTCGGCAGACGGTCCTCGAATTAGATATGTCAGAGACGATCCTCGAATGATAACCACTTACCGGTATATGTGTCTCAACCGGATGGTAGTCATCTTAAATTCAATTAATTTTTTTATTCCAACACGAATTGGATTATACAAAAAACTAGCTTAGAACTGTACTGTACAGGTATTCTACTTAATTTCAACCTTTAATTAAAAAAAAAAAACTTTCTGAACGCCTGGAACTTTTCGTAAGGTAGGTGAGCCAAATAACACCACCTTAAGAGCATATCTGATATAGCTGTTAAACCATGGTAGCTAGAACCATAAAACCGCTTGTGTAAGAACGTGCTTAACTGCCCTACATACCTGGGAAGTTATATAAAGATTGGTGTGCAATGAGGGCGGGAAAACATTACCAAAAACTCGTTACATGGCCCAGTAGGCCAGAAGTTAATATTAGCTGTACAAAATTCATTTTCTTGGCATTATTATTGCTCAATTATTTTATGCCGTCATAGCCAAGTATCTCTTCTTCATATCTCCGCACATAGAACGATAGTAAATATTCAGCGAATGACGCAGAAACCCACAAAAAATTACTGATAATCGCACTCTGCAAATGTATTCAATTAATCGGCTCGCAAACGAGAAAGATGATCGCAGTGTGTGAGAGATGGCACAATATTTGTACATGAGAAAAGTATTTTCGAGTATGTACTTGCCTAGTGTATGTTAGTGTCCCAAGAACAATCTTCTTAAATGTACTTAAATGCGTTTAGAAATGAACACGATAAAAATTAGGAACTCCACAATAGTTTTGGCAGAGACACAGAAGTATAGAAAGTTCCGCATTGCCCGTGCATTCAAATTTGCGCTAGTTTGCAGTTTAAGTTATTGTATTTATTGCCCTAGCAGCAGTTTTTGCCTTAACGTGCTCCTTGTCTACTCACAAGTTGTTCTATTGGGAGCTGCAGTCAGAAATGACAGCTTCACTAACGCATTTGGAACCATCTGAAGTTGTATTGATACGGTCTGCCGGTTTTTAGAACCCAGTATTTTCTTCATCCATCATTGGAGGCAACAAAGAATTGACTCATCGTTACTGAATAGTTCTTTACCAATCGGCATGCTATCTAAACAGGCACAACAGGTGGGGCATGAAAGTATCAAGAAATACCAGGAAGGATATGCCAGGAAGGGTTCCCACAAGAACATTTACTTGATGTTCTGAGTCACCTTTTGGATCAGTTCTTGTCCATTTATAAGTATCTTTCCAAAATGCTAACTAGAAAAAGATGTTCACTCCCACAAGAAGTGAAGAAGTTTCTAAAGCATCCAGAAATCCATTTACAGTTGCAGGATTTTGATGAAACAAAAGAAAACGATTACGACGATGATGATAATTCCCTTCCTTGTAGTTGCTGCTGTTGATTTTTGCTTGTGATTTTGGTGAGGGTAGACAAAGGTCATCTTATAATTTATAAACTTCGATAAACTTTGTATTTTGGGTCCATTTTAGTAAATAATAACTTCAGTGCGTCTTGAATGTCTTAGCTGTTAAGTTTTAAAATACACAAACACCCATGAGTCAGTCAGGATTCGCTCTCCGGACCTTTAAGGCGCTGGTCTGACTCATGAGACCACACGATTGCCATGGTCGGCTCTTATAATTGTTGTTTGACATGGTAACGTATACTCACACTTTTGCTATATATTTTGCTGTTTCAGTCAAAGTAATGTTTTCCATCTCTTACTATCACGCTTTGTGTCTGACTTTTTTTTTTTCAAATTCATTTTACCAGTCAGGAAACCAAGCACTTTACGTATGCGAAGTTACTTAGTCCAGCGATCAGAATTTTGTCTTCCTAGATTTCATTTGTGGCTCACTGTGTATGGTGGCGTTATTAGGATAATAGTTTCCTAATAACGCCACCCTCTTCGTTCAATGCAACTTGTCTATATAATTTGCATTAACGTTGTAAACTAAGGTTCCTCTTGTAAGCTATAGCGACGAATACAAGAACAATGCTCAGGAATTTCCGTGGCTACAAATAGGCTACATGTATATACCACACATGCAATGTGAAATTCATGCAGTTAGTGGTAAAAAAAACATCTTACAAAATAATAACTCTCGCTATGAGAGAAATTCAGAAACGCTTTCTTATTTAATCTAGAGAATACAAAAATGATATAAATGTGTAAATTGCAAAGGTATACATTGTGCTGTTAATAAGATATTCGCTGTGGCGTTATTGGGGTACACCAAAGATGATCAAATTACCACTTCATTTTCTTATATATTACAAAACTTTTAGTAGTTTCTTGTGCTTGTAGAAAAACAAGACATTCCACTCTTTATATATAGGTATGACTTTCAGCGTGTATGAGTCACAATCGATGTGAAATTGAGTGAAACGTACCCACCTGATCAACAATGACTTTCTTTGTCGAAAACCACAGCACCAAGTGTGTTTCATGGCAGCTCTCCTATGATAAGTAGCGCAGTTAGTTTCTGTCAGTCCTGCTAAAGGGCATCTGCCTATATGTTTGTACTTCTGAATTTCCACCTGTTCTCGTTTCCAAAATACCGGGCCTCAGAACTCTTAATTGGCTGACCTACCTTCTATAAGTTTGTGTTGGAAATCACTTCCTAAAATAGTTTTGACTGTGTTTCTAGAAACTTCTCAAAATTTCATTTACATTCAAAAGTGTTAGTGGAACATATTTTTGGTAAGATCTTGAGTAACAATAATGCAGTTTAAACTAACTTGTAATAACCATATATTAAATTAAAGGTGTTCACTTGGAAAAGACCATATCTAATATTACTGTTTGTATTTTAACTTTTAGAAAGAAATCTCAGAAATCTTGGAATTAGGTGTGAAGCCGAACCGAATCATTTTTGCAAGTCCAGCGAAGTGGAGCTCTCATATTTTATTTGCAGCGCAAACTGGAGTTGATGTAATGACATTTGATAATGAAAGCGAAATTCATAAAATTAAATCCCTTTTTCCAACTGCAAGGTAAGATGTTTAATAAATGTGTTAGCTAAGTCTTATATCGTCGTCGATATGACAAAGCGGTGTACGCGCCAAATTCGGAAAATTTGAGATATTTTGTCTAATAACTTATAATATGTTCATCTTTCATCTGGCAAATATGTGTAACTCTATTTTATTAGTTTCTTCTGTACAGAAAACATGACTGTGAAGTAAGCGCCACTTTCGAATTTTGTATTATCTGGCAAATGGACGTAAGCGACAGAGAGTGGTTTCAAACCACTTGAAACTTGTTTTGACAGAGTAGTGCTTCTGCACAAAAGTCAATATTTAACTTTAAAGATAGGTTTAATTTCCATTAAAGAGTACAAGTTTTCTTTAAAATGCTCTGCTGTAAAAAATGCTTTTTGTCGCTTACGCCCCTTTGTCATATCTCGACGATGATATGTCCATTTTCAACATTGTGTGTAGATTTTGTGGCTGATAAATGCACATGTAGTAAGAGATTCATGTCCACATTTTAAGTCTGAGTCGTGAAAGCTTTCCTTGGTTAAACTGAATTTGTTATTCTTGAGACACAATCTTGACAATATTCGAAGATCAGCGTTCTATGTAAAATTTAATATACATAAACACATACTCTCCATCGGAGAATGTCACTTCTATCAATATGTTTTGCATGCCAAAGAGATGATCAATTTCCTGGAACGCATTCAGAAATGCCATATTTTCGGAGAACTGACCTTTCCCAACGCACTGCCTTTGATGATCTGGTATGAGCACTATACGAACGTTAGTGTCGACTTCTTTATCACGTATTATATTTGTGTTTACTATGAGTGCCAAAGGTGACAAGTTTAGTAGTTCTAGTAATAAAGTAATAAACTTTAACAATACAGCTGAGAACCGTGAGAGATTACAAAAAGAAAGGCATGAATGAGTTTTGCCCTTTACTGTGACCTCCAGAGGTAAGATTTAAGAAACTTTTCCACTATTTAAAACGAACGGATACTCCTTGCTTCTTTTGGCGCAACAAAAAGACTAATTAGGTACAATAAAATTTTAATGATTTTTTTTTTAACTTTTGGATAATTTTGTCACTAATGACTTTGATACATCTCGATTCTATAAGCTTTCCAAAATCTACATATATCTATGTCCCTACTACGATTTGAAACTAACGTTGCAGACTGAGGTCGGCAAGTTGATTAGACAAAGCATTACTCAGTGGCGAGTTCTCGGGGTAGACACGGTAGACAGCATCTACCCAAATATGTAATATTTATAACTAATTCCATTTCTTTTTTTGCTGATAATAAGTGTTGATTTGATTCCTACTTTTATTACGAGAATATCAGCCATTCGAGCTTTTCTGTAACATTTTATGATATAAAAATGTAAGAAATAATTTAAAATGTTGAAGAACTATAACACTTAAAAGTATTGTAAATGCTTTTGCAAGCTCCAAAATGCCTGCATCCTCTTGTGCACACACGCGGCACTCTAGTGATTGCACTCTAGTACAAGCAGACGATAGAAGTTCTTCGAGTGCATAGACATTCTTTAGTATGGCTCCTACGCTTGGTATCCCTCGCGTGTGTATGAGAGTGGCTCCACTCAGTTTTTAAAGATTGGCTCCACTTGCATCATTCTAAAAAAACAAGATAGATAATCGCCACACACACTTTGCAGTAGTCTTGATTCTCCTCACACTACGCATGCCTTCAGTGGAGATAATGTATATAGGCTTGCAGTGGAGTCAGAGGAGCTGAATAGAAATTACGTTGGTAATAATATTTATCGCTTTGAATATTTTCTTTTCTGCTGGGTTGTCAGATACGATTTATAATGATAAAGAGAAAGGGAATTTTCTACCACAAACAAGTAGAGAACGGAAGAATTCGTTTCCAAAATGTCCCTACTTGCCAATTGTGGATAGAAAGGGTTGATGGAAAGAGTCACTTTTATATCTTGTGTATTCAGTTCTTACGCTTCGTAACTAGATCTAGGATATAACATTTTAGAACTTTTGATGATTAATTTAGTAAATTAAATTATAACTATTGACCATGTGGTTGCCGAGAGCTGAGCGCGATGGTTTCTGTGCGCGTGGTCACGGGTTCAATTGCTGGCGGGGTCCATTGAACGAATGGTTCTGAGCCCATGTTACCAAAACTGTAGGCTCAAACCTTGTAAGCTCACCAGTTTGTTCAGGACGTTAATAATAATGCAATCACTTAATTATAACTTTTCTATTATTGATATAAGACTTTTGCCCATCTTTTCCTGATACTTAACTCGCCAGTGTTTTCCAGTGGTAACATAAGGAGTTAACCTTTCCTCATTTAACAACTCACGTCAAGACACGTTAATTCTGGTTGTAGGAGAAAATGAAATTTTTGCGCAATGTAGTGAAAATTAATGCTTTTCATTTAAATCAGAAAGTAAAACAATTGACTTACTATTACAAGATGGACATTGAACGTTTCATTGAATCTGTTGTACCAAAGGTTATTCAAGTTTGCGGCCGTTACGAAATGAACATTAATATCTGTAGTAGTGAACACAAAATTATGAAGTTTAATGTAAATAATTACGTCAGAAGAGTTTATGAACAGATTTTGAAATTATTAAAGTGAACGTGGGAGTTCGGAATGTGTTCAAACTTTCTAATTTCTGGCCCTCATAGCACCTTTAGACTAGAGGCCATAACGTCTTACACCTTGCTATTTCCGTCGAGAAGGAGTGAGAACACAGCCGGAACCTCTATCAAAATTCTTATCTAGGCAGTCGTCTGGTGGAGTGAGCGACACTCGAACACAAGCTCCCTGCTAAGCGTTTTCAGCAATTAGCCATATGAGTGA
>JAGDQP010024113.1:6136-28340 GCA_022664845.1 Lepisma saccharinum | reverse complement strand
GTCAATAAATTATAAAGTTAAAGTATTTTTATTGTTGTTATTTACAGGAGGTAAGCGAAGATCAATGGGAGGGCGATGATTGCGACTGTCATCCGCAATTTGTAGCTGAAGAATGCAATGGAATCGGTGGAAAGGTGGAGACCAAGACAGTTTACACATGCAGGGACCGCTTCTTAAGGATAACCAATCTAGGTATCCACAATTGTAACTGTATGGATAAACCGCATCTCTACGAGCGTTCGACTAATATACTGATAGCAAGCGAGGACGATATAATGGATATATATAAATATTTTCATAGAAATTTCTTCATTCAAAGGAAATATTGTAGGCGGGGTTTGAAACAAATATTAAAAAATAAAATGTGGGAGCTGTTTAGTGTATTAATCGATATTGATCAGCCTACAGATAAACTCCCAAGTGTGGAGCGGAAGTACGCAATATGCAGATGCAATATGCACGAAAAAAGGAAGAAATTATAAACATATTTGAAAATTTCTACAGATAATTGTACTACTCCGAAAAAAAAGCTAGGAAATGAAGACTGAGAAGAAAATGATGTAGATGTCCCAGATGTAATGAAAGAATATGTAGATAAACTCCTTCGACGGATGAAGAACGGAAAGACTTACAGCAGAGATGTTTAAATCGCGGGGTGAAATGATGAAAGAGGAACTTGAGAAATTATTCTCAATGTGCCTGGGGAAGAGAAGAAACATACCCAGAAGTTGGAATAATGCTGTTATAATTTTGTTGTACATGAGAGGGGACAAAGAACGCGTCGAAAACTATAGACCAATTTGTTTACTATCAGTTCTATACAAAATGTTTACCAAAGTTATTTTGAATCGTATTGAACGGGACTTGGATTTTAACCAGGGAAGGGACCAAGCCTGATTTCGTCGTGGATTTAGCACAATGGACAACATACAAACATTGAATGAAGTTATAGAAAGGACTAATGAATATGAACTTCCACTATGTTTTGGGATTCATAGATTTCGGAAAAGCTTTCGATTCGGTCTTCTTGTCAGCAGTACTTAAATCACTTGAACACCAAGGCATCGAAAATGCGTACATCCAGCTACTACGAAACATTTATTCGACTGCCACATCTATCATTAGACTACATCAAGAAAGTGAAAAATTTAAAGTTGGAAAAAGGGTAAGCCAAGGAGATTCAATTTCTCCAAAGCTGTTTTGTGCGGTCCTGGAGAAAAGTGTTCCAAAATTTAAATTAGGATGAACTTGGAATTAAAATTAATGGCAAATATTTTCATCACCTACGGTTCGCTGATGATATAGTCCTGTTTGCTTCAAATGCGGAAGAACTACAAACCAGAATGGAAGAACTGAATAATGAGAGTTCGAAAATAGGCCTTAAAATGAATTTAAGTAAAACAAAGGTCATATACAATCAATATGCTCCAAAAAGGGATATAAAGATCAGCGGAGAGATAATAGGCATAGTTGATGAGTATGTTTACTTAGGCCAGCTCAAAACATCGAATGACAAGTTGACTGATGAAATAAATAGAAGATGCAAAATGTCGTGGATTTCGTTTGGAACACTTTATTTTCAAAAGCAAACTACCCAATGTGTCTGAAGCGTAAAGTTTATAATCAATGTGTCTTACCTGTGATGATGTACGGTTGTTAAACTTGGAAGTTGAATGCGCAAACGACTCAAAGATTGAAAGTCACACAAAGAGCAATGGAAAGATGCATGCTAGGAATAACCAGGAGGGCCAGGAAGACAAATGAATGGATTCGCGCACAAACAAAGGTAAAGGATGTAATCAAGACTGCGAAGAAGCTGAAGTGGAAATGAGCCGGTCACATAGCTAGACGAACAGATGGAAAGTGGACGACAAATGTACTTCATTGGTTTGCTAGAGAAAAGAAGCGACCAAACGACGTCCAAATGCAAGATGGGTAGATGAAATCCAGCGTTTTTCAGGAGTTACATGGATGAGGATAGCAACAGACCGAGATATGTGGAAAGAAAAGGGGGAGGCCTTCATCCAGCAGTGTATAGAAAACGGCTGGAAATGATGATGATGATGATGATATGGGATGTCAGGATTTTCCCTCCAACAAAAAGTTTGTTCCTACGCTCCTGCCCCAACGGACTCTTTCCCTTCAACATTACTCTTGTATTAGTACTCTTCTTAATACTCTCTTCTTATTTTTCCCGTCTAAATGTTGAGAACACTGTTTTTAAATTTAAAAATGATCAGGCCATTCTCTTTCCCTCCCACCTTAGTTCTGAGTTTTTTAAGTGTGTAGCACAATACGTGAGATTTATAACACGAAAAGATAATATTAGAATTCTTTCTCATAATGCCATATTTGCTGTAAAATAAATTCAGTAGGTATTTATGTAAAAAAAAAATGAAATACGGATCTTCGAAAATGATTTTTGTTCGGTGTTCATCGCTAGGTATTTGTTTGTCAAAGTGACTATGTAAATTATTTGTAAGAGAATGGGTTGTATAAAGCATACATATAACAAAGTGTGGGTCAATAACTGGCTGAGCTAAATCAAACTTTCTCTATTACTCAGCCTCCACATTTTTCCTCATGACGAAATAACTGTGTGTAAAACAAATTGACTTTGTATTTATGTAAAAATTATGTAATACGTCTCTTCGAAACTGATTTTTTGCTTAATACGGGTCGCTATGTTTTTATGCAAGTACCTATATACATTATTTATAAGGGGAAGAGTGGTATAAAACATACAAATAGTAAAGTATGAGTTAATAACTGTCTCACCTAAACTGAAATTTAACTTTTACTCATCCCCCACACATGATATTTTAAGGTATTATAATTAAATGAGTGACGAGTGCCGTGGATGTCTGACGTATCTGTTTGGGCTTCTGGAAAATTTAAGCAACAGAATAGTATATATATATATATGAATTCAATGAAAATGAGGCATTACTAAGTTTCTGAAGTGTTGGTGCATCGATAGTTCCTGAAATTTAGAAATTTAGTGCAAGTGAAGTGAAATTACAAGCATGTTTATTCAATGTAAACAATCAGGAAGTCATACATGCAGTTTGTTTTTTAAGTGTTGTGCACAACGAAATTCCTTATTATAGTGATTGTATAGAATTAGTGTTGTGATTACGCCAACAGGAGTGATTAAATTTTCCGTGTTTTACTTAACTCAAGTAAGCAGAAAACATTTTTTGTCAATTTTAATCTCATAAGTGAATTGACCAAGGCGGCCATTTGAATGAGAGGAATACCTGGATGTAAAACCCTCGATAATCGTTCTTCGATTTTCGACTTCTGACATTCGACCTCCGACTTCCGGTATGAGAATCTTCACCTCCAAAAACTAGAGTTTGTGACTAAATTGTGTAGAAGTGAATCATCTCGGCATACTCTATTTAGTTAACTTAAATAAAGCCTCATTATTAAAATGCATTTACCCCAGGGGTCTATAATAAATGGGGTTGTTACTAACTTATAAGAACCAATTAATAATGCAAAAACATCATTAGAGACAAAAATTTGGTCCCTTACTGATGTTGTTTTGGCACTTTACACCTTATAGTGGATCCTTTTGCAACAATTCCGGTTTATATAGGGGTAATTTTTGATTTTATTAAATTCTTCTCCCTATAAATTTTTTCGCTCCGGCCATATCTTTTAAGATATTGACTGATCAACGAAAAAAAGGTTTGAATTATTTACATGGTTTTTGGTCAAACCTTTTTCTCGAAGGTCATACCTATGTTCACCCTTGCCAGTGGAGCTTGTAACTTTGTACTTAGGCTAGGGCGAGTGTGGGAAGTAAGTTATCACTTTGAAATTCAGCTTCCAATAAACTAATCTCTAATTAGAGAAGCCTTTTGTATGTGAGTGTACTGATGCTAAGGAAAGAAACCTTTCATAGACTTTTTTTGATATTACCTTTCATTTGACTTATTGAATCTTTTCCTAAATACGAGACGCCTATCATATGTGATTAACTGTGAAGGTCTGGTGTGCAGCTATTTGTTGATCTTAGAGTAGGAAAAGCTTTTTAGATGCACCATTGTGGAAAGCATTTGGTAGTGAGTGTCGTTAGTATTGGCGTGGTCTGAATACTGGAGTTAAATCCTTTAAATGGTATTATAGTCCATAAAAATTTACGAATAACACGCATTGTCTGGTGATAAATTTTAGAAGGGATAAATTGGGAGTGTTGAGGTATATTCTTCCTGTTTTATACGATGAATAAAAATATGAACAACAGCACCCCTCACCAAGCTAGCGAAAGGTTTATATATCAGGACGCATTCGATGGTATTGATCTTGCTAGTCCGGAACCTGAAGAGTCTAGACTCACAGGTAAAGGAGCTTCGAGGATCTCCATCTTTAACAAATATTTTGTTCAAAGGGCAAGTATGGAGGAACAAGAAGGTGATAGTGATTCTTCACTAAATTCATATGTAGAATCCCTTAGACTGCTGGATGAAATAAAATCCCCCCTATTAGTGAAAGATACTTCGTTATCCGATACCTCAAGTAGTGAATTTAGAGGTGAGGAGGGTCTTAAAAAAGAGACGGTTCAATAACTCTCAAACAAGGTTGAAAATGCTGTGCAGGTTGATCTAAATGAAATTGGTGGTCAGGTAACAAACGAAAACTTTGCACAAATAAATGATTTGAATTGTTGTTTTAGTTATGAAAAAGATCTCGAAGAAGCGAAAGATCATATGTTATTAAATAAGGTAGACAATTCTACGCAAGTAGAATTAAATGATTTTCGTAATCAAGCTAAAATTGACATCTCTGTACAAACTGAATTTATGTGGTTGTTTTGGTATAGAGGTTTTTAAAAGCACGGATACCCACTTAGAGGGTGAAAATAAGGTTAATTCTAGGGATTCGGGACAAATGGTGCAGAATTTACAAAGTGAAAACTATTATTACAACAGGTTTAAAGACGTAAATGAAGACGTAATCGTTATGCTACAAAACCAAATTGACCTAATAACGAATGGTTTAAAAGAATTGGATTAACATCTGCGCCTTCTAATGCAAAGAGGTGATAGTATAACTAATTCTCAAACTAACAGTGTTCAACAAAATAAGGTTCCGGATAACAAGCAGACAATGAATAAACAAATAGTACATGAAAGTGAATATGTGGGAAGGGCTATCGACCAGTTTTTACTTACACAAGTAAACGTATATCTCCTAGCAGATATCCATGGGGAAGGGCTATCTCTAATACTAAAGAAGTTAGGAGTGAACAATATAATGGGTTTGATTAAACCTAATGCAAGCTCTAAGGAGATATTAAACACGGATGTTTCCATGAATGATCGTAAGAGTAAAATAGATAATAAGAGAGTAATAAAAGTAATCATAGCCGATGCGAATGATATTTATCATAATAATAGTGACGTATTCAACTAAAGAGGTATATGTTTAAAAACTTCAAAGATATAATAATATTGTACACTATTCCTTTTCGTTACGACCTACCGAGATGGTCGATTCTGAATGTTGAAATAAAGAAGGTAAATAATATGCTTAAAGATCTAAGGAATAAATTTAAAATTTGAAGGTAATCGATATTGAAGGTATAGGTCGAAGATTTCATACCAATCATGGACTGCACCGAAATTATCTGCGTAAAAGGTACATGAGCGAACGACTCATAGCTGAGATTAAACAATTAATAGAAAAGGAAGATAAAAAGAGTAAACAAATAATACCCTTATTGTGGAAAAATCAGGGAAACTAGTGAACCCCCCTAAACAGGTGTGACTCTGAGTGTATTATTAATCTTGATGATACGGAGTCGTTTAACCGAGCCAGAAAGAATTCCTTGGGATATCCTTATAATTATGATAAGGGTGAGTTTTATGGACTAATGCCTTCGTACAGTGACATTGATAAATCTAGTATGTTAACCAATGTATTTAACAAGTTAAAAATTTCTCACCTAAATGTTCAATCCTTAAGAAAAAGAGTGATGAAGTCGATATATTATTGTCTGAATTAAATTGCCATCTTATCTGTATAAATGAGCATTGGCTTTTGGCCAATGAACTCCCACTCCATTTACCATCACACTACAATTTAGTTGGTGGTTTTAGCAAAGATAAAAATGAACATAGTGACGTTGCAATTTTTATAACGAAAGGTCTGGATATTGATTAGAAAATCATTGATTTAAGTAATTTTACGATTGTTAAGGAGCTTGAGCTGTACGGTTGTTTTTACCTAATTTGAGAATTATATTGGTAAGCATCTACAGAGTTCCAAACACACCAGTAAGTAAATCCATTGTGCAACTGGAAAAATTATTTTCCTATTTGTGTTCAATAAAATCATATCAATGTATTAGTGTAGGGGACTTAAATCTAGATGTTCTTAAAAAGAACAACGATACAAAAAAATTTGAAAACCTTCTCGTGTCATTTGGTTTACGCTACATAAATAATAAACCTACGCGTTTAGAAGCATGTCTGGACGTCTTAATACCAAGAAACATGGCTTTGGTATTATGTTCAGTCATTGAATGTAACATCTCTGATCATTATGGCCTGACCATAGAGGTACCTTTATTTAATAAAGAGATTAGAGATTCTTCTATTATTGTCGGGAAAAGATATATGAATAATCTATCTGTGAACACTTTGTGTTAAAACTTATATCAATAAACTTTTATGACTTGTTCTGGAATACTAAAGACGTTGACCATGCTTGGAATACTTTTGTACACGTTATTACAGAATGTATAAAAGTATTTTGTCCTTTAAAAACATGTAAGATTGGTAGGAAACAAAATAAATTTAAGTTCTCTAGAAATCTTTTAAACAAACGACAGGAATTAAGAAACCTACTTCTTTATAAAGGTACCTGCAAGAATAAAGACATAATTAAGAAAGCCAATAGAGAATACAGAATAGCGTTGAGAAGGGAAAAGCTAGAAACTAATGAAATATTGATAAATAATTCTAATAATAAAACTAAAACAATGTGGCAAATTATAAAGAAAGACTCAAATAGATTAAAAGATCCAAATGAACCATTATTATTTTCTCCGAATTACTTTAATGATTTCATGATCGATCAGATTAAAAGTCAAGCTGCCAATTTACATACTCATGATAACACAGTAGAACCTAAGCCCAAACACTTTGACGAGGTCCAAAAATTTTACTTTGATAATATTACAACTGACTGGATAATTAAATACATGAGAAATATGAAGAGTTCAAAAAGTGAAGATATTTATGGCTTATCTAGTGTTCTCTTCAAACAAATTTTTGATGTAATATTGGAATATTTAACTACATTAATAAATTGGACGTTATACTCGGGTGTGTTTCCGGACTGTTTAAAGATTTCCATTGTAACTCCGATTTACAAAGGGAAGGGAGATAGGGAGGATCCTAACAATTTTAGACTGATATCATTCATTCCAGTATTTTCGAAGGCTACTGAATTTTGCACCAAGGAACAATTATACGCGTATTTAACTGATAAGGATTATTTGTACAACAAGCTATTTGGCTTTCGAAAATTATCATCAACATGTAAAGCCATAGAGTGTATAGTGACGGAAATCTACGAATGTTTCGAAAAATTGTCAACCTTACGATGGTAGATTTGAAGAAAGCCTTTGATTTCATACCCCACAGATTGTTAATCGATAAACTTTCGAAATTCAACTTGTCTAAAATTGCTATTACTTTATTGGAATCTTATTTTACAGATAGATCACAGTGTGTAAAAATTGGAAACGATATATCGCATTTAAGGAGGATTGAATATGGGGTGCCTCAAGGTTCCATATTGGGCCCGTTACTGTTTCTTGTTTTTATCAATGACTTGCCTGATCATTTGCCTTTAAACATGATTTTATTTGCGGACGATATTTCCTTCTTAAATCATGGTCTTGACATCAATTTGATTGATGAACAGGATACAATTAATATGAGTAAGGCGAAATATTGGTTCTCAAGGAATGGTTTAATGATCAATGAATCAAAAACGGAAAGGTTATACTTCTCCTTGAATCATAAAATTTCTGCATTAAATAAAAAACAACATATAAAATTACTTGCTTTATACTTAGACTCTAAATTAGATTGGTCCAAACAAACTGATGTATTATGTAATAAGATTTCGGCAAATACCTTTTTATGAAGAAAATTGAAACATTTAATACCGAATAAGGCCCTTCTACAGGCATATTATGGACTTGTGAACTCAAATCTTTCCCATGGTATATTGTTTCGGGAAAACTCCCCAGGAGCCAAACAGGTGTTTCTGCAACAGAAAGCTGCCATTAGATGCATCATGGGGTTAGATCCCAGGGACTCTTGTAAGGATAGCTTCATAGAGCTAAAAATATTAACGTTGCCGTGTTTATTTGTGTTCGCCTGTCTGAAACATATAAGGGAAAATATGGATAAGTTTGGAGAAAGGGGCTACCCAAAATAAAATTGGCCAAATCATATAATAATTATATACAGGTTGGAATAAGAACATTCAATCTCTTGCCCATACGTATCACGAAAATGGACTTAAGGGACTTCACCAAAGAAATTTAAAAAAATATTGGTTAACTCGGCAGCTTATGACAGCGGAGATAGCAATATCCTTAGGCAATATAGAGTAGATAATCTGAAATAAGTTAAAATTGTTAATGTCTATCACACAGTACTGTTTAAACAAAGAAATATATTCGTAAGGTGATGATACAATTAATTTTAGAATAGCTTATATTTTGTGAATTAATATATGAATAATTTATTGCAATCATACACGGATAATGAAGGTTTTATTCTGTTGTTATTTTGTACTTCATTTGGCGTATATAACTAATATGTTCTTACATTATATGTAAATATAGGGAATGGAAGAATGGGAATGGGAATGGGGATGCGTGAGTGTATACATTGATTTTAGGATGGTATAATTGTGTCTAGAATACCTGTTTATTGGGGAAATATATGCAAAAACCTGATTATGAATTGTACAATATCTATAATGTATATATTACTCTTGTATATTATTGACGCTGTTCATACATTGTATATGTTAATGGACGAAATAAAATGAATGAATGAATAAACGGACCTGAAATTATGTAAATATCAACATTGAAACATCAACACAATTTACTATTCCGGAATCAAAATTCGCTTAGCCCATGAGAAATTTAGAAATCAAATAGATTCTTCACTTAATGATTTGAAAAGGACTGAACCTCATTACAATATGAGTGGTTCACTTTTCTTCTCCTGGCATCTTGCAGCTAAATGTGCAAGTTTGAAGCCTTGTAAACATTAGGTCAGTAAAAAATCCATATAAGCCTCAATGATTCTAAAAAATATTTGATACATTGAAATAATAAGGAAAAAGGACTTCAAAGAAGGACTGGACCTTAATACATTATGAAACTTCAGTTAACAAAATGATTTGCATGAGTTAGTATCTATCTTAAGTATCAATTAGAAAAATAATTATAGTTAGAAAGTCACACTAAATATTCTTCGTATATCTCTATTATGTGATTTTTTTTAAATTTTATAAGAAAACTCTTCCTTTAGTTATAACTCTTGTTCATATCTCAAACTTTTCTTTGCTGCCATCTACTGAATTATTACTGAAGCTACCATCTAGTGAAGATAACGTAATTGTACCAAAGTTAGACCCACTTCATTTCTTGCACAAAGGAAAATTAAATGAAAATGACTGGTACACTAACCATCTCAAGTCAATTGTTCAAAGTAGATAGAGTAGGTTCTTACAAGTACTATAAAGTGTACTTAATTGAAAAAAGTGTAATTAATTCCGTCGGCTTCCCTGAGCTCAAAGTTGATCGAATCGATTGTACTATTAGATGAAAATGGTGGTGCATGTGAGAACGTGTGCTTTCGTTAAGTGTAAAATGTGTTTAAATTGGGTATTCTCTCAAATCGCAAGTTAAGCAAACGCGGGAAGCTTTCATTAAAATCATTCGGATGAAAATCATTCGTTGAGTAGTTAATTGAAAAAACATGTCTTTTATTGCATCAGCTTGGGTAAACTTGAGGGGGCAGTGGAAGTTCATCGAATCAATTGTACTGTTAGACTCAGTTCGTTTCCAACCCTGTGTGATGAAAATGGTGGTGTAAGTAATAGTGTGTGCTTTCGTTAATTGTAAGACATGTTTGAATTGAATATTCAGTCAAATCGTGAGCAAAACAACCAAGCAATGCAAGTTCTCATAAATGCCTTGACGGGAGATTTACATTATAGTGAACTTTCTAATCTAATGCACCCTCACTCTCAAGAAACTTACTATGTTAATACAAGGCAAAATAGATGACAGTGGAATATTTATTAAGTTCTTTATTACAAAAAATGGGGAAGACATTAGATTCAAAAAGGGGTACATCCCCCGATTAGGGATGAGCATACGTAAATTGCTGTGAAGGATCTTACTATGTGAGTACAGCGTAAAACCTGCTCGCTAAATAAAGTGCTTTCAGTAAAGTTGAGGGCCACCAGTTCACTTCCTTCCCAACCCTGAGGGATGAAAATGGTGGTGCATGTCACAACGTGTGCTTTCCTTAAGTGTAAAACGTATTACTGAAATCGATAGCTAAGTATGCAAGGTAAAGTTGAGAGCCACTCAAAGTTAAGCGAATCGATTGTACTGTCAAATTCACTTCGTTTCCAACGCTGAGCGATGAAAATGATTGTTCAATTTGTTATTCACTGACTAATTAACTCGTGTTTCAATTGGCTATTCATCCAAGTAAGGCAAGTTTTCATGAAAATCAGGCCTTATTATTATAGGAGGAAATCGTTATTAAACTTCTATAAAGTTTTCATTTCCAAGCCTGAACGATAGAAATCCCTGTTCATATCGCAAATTCTGTTTTCAAATCTATCCGCAAGGTTCTGCAGTCATATTAACAACTTCCAAAGCCCACTTGGAAATACTTCCAGTACAGCACAGAACGTTTTTGTCAGGGTTAGAACCCGAGGGGGACCTCTCGATTAGGTGTTCGACGTCTTCATCACAAGACCAAACTGCAGCTACCGTGTTAAGTACTTTTGCTGTTACTTAACTTTCAAAATAAACGACAGTAAGCTATTCCTACCGGAAGTGTTTCCAAGTGAGTTGCAATATGACTGCCATGCCCTGCGAAAAGATCTAATTCCTACCTGAAGTGTTTCCAAGTGAGTTCCAATATGGCTGCCAAGCCCTGCGAAAAGACCTGATTCCTAGCGGAAGTGTTTATAAGTGAGTTGGAATATGGCTGCCAAGCCCTGCGAAAAGATCTGATAAAATGAAAAAGCTCACTAGATGGCACGCGAGTTTGCCTCTTACAAAAATAAGCAATTTAAAAGATTAGAGGCTTCTTATAATTATTAATTTTGTATGTTTAACTGATCTTTTTCTATAACAAACAGTAATTACAACATGTATTTAGTATATTCATATTACATAAGAGAAGCTGAAAATTCACTGAAATACCTAGTAAATTTTCGTATAAGGAAGTCCACACTCGTTTGTTTCTTTGTTCCACTTCTGGTTATAGTTATTCGTTTCATTTGTTTCTTTGTTCCTCTTCTGGTTATAGTTATTCGTCTAAGGAAGTAAACACTTGTTTGTTTCTTTCTTCACTTCTGGTTATTCGATTGTCATTTGTCCTGTCTGTTAATGGAATATTTTGACTCTACTCCTAACTTGCTCTCTTGTCAGTGTCCATTGCGATATATTTAACCCCCAAAAGTGAGGTCAGCTTAAACAAACATCTTGCTTAACAGCACACTATTTCAATGTTCACATGATGGGGATTTCCAGACAGTCTTTTTCCCCAATCTTCTAACGATGTTACAGACTGAATTACGTCGTCACTTTCCTCCCCAGCCAAAATTCACCCACGATCTTGTACAAACGTCGCGTGATGGAAATTTCTTGAAATTATTGAATCGAAACATCAAATTCAACATCGAATGAAAATATCAAAGCTAATATAGAACAGAGCGTTGATTTACGAATCTGAAGGTACTGGAAACAATTCCAGAGGCCGCTGATCTTAACTGAAGATTTTCCAGTATTTTCTTAGTCACACGAGGCAAATGCTGGGATGGTATCTCCAAACTAAGCAGTGGGTAACTACGTTTTCCATACATCATCTCTGTCAGACATTTAGTTACAGATATATATTAGAGCACGTATGGAAAATGCTAAACGATTGAAAAGGACTTACCACTTTTATTTATAGAATCAAACAGATAATTTTTCTCACCATTTCAGACCATGGTGAATCTAACGATGAAACTTCAATAGCGTGTCAAGGTAAGAGTTCCGACAAAGTTCTCCCAGATGTTCATTGTGGCTCTAAATAGTTTCTGGTAAAACACGTACATTTTTCAATCTGTTTCTGTACAAGTCAAAAACGGGTTTTCTAAAATATTTAGCAGGAAGAACAACTGAAGCGCGAGGAACCCAAGTACAAAGGATGTGTCACTGCTGCAGTGATCAGTCATATTTATATTACTTAGAGGAAATATACTGAACCCATATTTCTGTTTGTGGTGCAAGTGGTTAGTCCTTTTGATTAAGCTAAGACTGGAAAGAGAGTAAGGATGCCTGAAAGTAATGTCTGGATACATTTTGAGTAGATATCATGTGAACTGAGGGTTCTACCTCTTTGTTACGATACCAGATGCAACAAGACATCTATTGGCGCTCCAAAACAAAACGAATTCCACGCAGAAAAGAATGTCCATTTTTATTCAAGCTGTTATTGACAAAAGAGGTGTAATTCTAGTTGGTATTTTGATGATTATTTGATTTAGAATCTAGTGTCAATAAACAATATGCTACAAACTAGAAAAGAGCGACCTTCTACTGCAAACAATGCAAAGGAAAACATAAGCTTGCTCATACCATTCATACAAATGTACTCTATTGTTAAGCTCTTTATAAATTTCAAGAATTACGTATACGACTAAACGAAAGTTTGGGACGGTCATATAAATTGATATTCATGTTATTATTGCTATTACTAATAGTAATCATAAGCAAAAATTCTTGTTTAGTGCTACATATTAAAATTATTAACGAACATTATTTTCTATGGACATCTACGATTTTTTTGTAGTCATACAATTCTTAAAATTTATGAATAGCTGAGAAACTATCAGGGTATGAAAAATGCTTATTTTATTTCAGAACATTTTTGTTAAATACGCGGTTTTCAAAAATATTTTTAATAATATTATTATTATTCAGTTTTGTTGAAAATTCAAAACATCACAAAGTTACACACCATACTTTAATTTTTAACCAAATACATAAAGCAGACTACAGCTAACAGCCGCCTTCTTGTACATTAAATTGTACCTAGAAAACAAACAGGACACCGAAACATTGTGCCCGAGACAAAGTCGTCTTGCGCCTCTCCCTCATCCTGCCGTAAAAAATCAAATTCACCTTGAAATGGCCACTCCTCAAATGCTTCCAACAGATTGCGTTCCGGGACAAATGCCTCTTCCTCCTTATATCCGTGACTTAAAAAAAGACTTGATTCTAAATAGTTTGGAACACTTTAGTATTAGTATTTATTTAGTTGTATCGAAGGATAAACCCGTGATACATACTACAATGTGTTGTTATTCCTTACATATTGTCTGGATATCTATATTACAGGAATACACATACCTTTCTATATGCAATTAAGCATCTCCATATACATAAACACACATACATACATACGAGTTATTTAAATTTGTAAATTGTCTCTTCCCTCTTGGTAGAGCGGATATCGTTCTTCATCTATGTCAAAGCCTCACTTCGTTTTTTGAGTGTTACTTTTAACTGTTTAGCAATTAGTACCAGTTCGTTTTCGTCTGCGCAGTATAAGATTTTGTCCATTGCGTTCACGCTTGTCCTGTATTTCGAAATGACCACTTCTTCCCTTATGTCTGTATATCCTACACAATCAAACAAAATGTGACCTTCATCTTCCTGCCCCTTACAAAAGATACATATCGTATTCCCGTCTTCATCTTTTTTTCCTTCCCATTTCCACGAGCCCATTCGCAAGATTCCTATGGCCCTTCTATTTCCCTTTGTTAAATATACATACTTCTCTCGCCCTGGTAGTTTTTTAAAGTTAGCAAGTTTGCATACCGATGGTTTACTTCTACATTCGGCTAGTAGATTCCTGAAAGCCTCATATACTAGGGCTTTGTTTATGTCCATAATTTGTTGTTTTAGAGATTCAAATTTTAATTCTATCTCCTATCTCCGGATACTTTTTAGTATCTCTTGGATTCCCAAGATCCATGCCCCTCCTTTACTTTCCGTTTGCGACATCAGGCATAATTATTGTAGCGGTTTCGTACTGGCTGTTCGCAATTTTAGCCAATAATTTACTGCATGTTTTTTTCACTATCATGCTCGTATGTATTCAACCTAACTCGAGTAGTACCCCACTATTCGAGGCTTATTGTGGTACTCTTAATATTTGTTTGCAAAATCTGTTGTGGATTTTGCATTACTGTATCTCCACAATAAACCCCACACACTTCCCCCACATATGTCAAAACCGATTGTATCATAGAGTCAAATATTCTGAACAGCATAGAGATTGTGGTATTCCCTCGGTATGGTATTCTACGTGGAACAAAAAGCCCTTTTTCTCTTTCTCTCAGCGCCGCTTTCTGATGCTCCGCCCATTGCCCATTGCTACTTAGTGTAACTCCGAGATATTTCAATGTTTGTGTTGTTTCCAGTGCGTTGTCCAGATAATACAATTTTTCTGCTTTACTTAGTTTGCTACCCTTTTTAAATACTATAATTTTAGTTTTGGTAGTGTTGACACTCAGGTTCCACTTTTTGCAATATTTGTCCAGCGTCTTTAACATACGTTGCATACCCAGAGATGTTTTTGATAGAGCCATCTGCGAATAGGAGGGATAGAATTGTTTTGTTCTTTATGTGTGGCGGATTTATTTCTGCAGTCTACAATTCTGAATATATATCGTTTATAAATAAACTAAAGAGAACAGGTGACATTTGGCAGCCTTGTCTAAGGCCAATATGTGACTCTATCGTTCTTGTCATCTTTCCTTGCGCCATTTTACACTAAATTCGACCTTTTTGTACAACTGTTTAATTCTCTGTATCATTAGCCCTAACATTCCAATGGATTTGAGCTTAAAGTATAGTGCTTCGCGACTGATCTCATCAAAAGCTTTCTGAAAGTCTATAAAGCACCTGTATAGTTTCCCCCTTTTCTTTCTGAGTTATGTATCCACTAGTGTTCTAATTACAAAAACGTTGTCTACTGTGCTGAAACCCTTCCTGAAGCCTGCTTGTGCTGGTATGATGTTGTGGTGCTCTGCCCATAGTTGTATTCTGGTGGCCAGTATTTTTGTGTATATTTTACTTATTACTGACAACAGCATTAGGAACCTATACTTGTTTGGATCATTTATGCTTCCTTTATTTTTAAGCAGTTGACATACTACTCCAGTGCCCCATGTACTGGGCACCTCATCCCCTTTCATTAATTTGTTAAAAAGTTTCAGAATTGTTTCTAAAATATGTTCATTGGCCGTTGTATTTTTGTAAAATTCAACCGGTAAACGATCAATTCCGGCTGCTTTGTAGCTTTTAATCACTTTAACTGCTTTTAGTACTTCTGCCCGATGTATGTCCGTATCCAGTATATCGTCCGTGCCTAATATCTGTTTACCTAATGGATGTAATGCGACCCACCTATCTTTTCCTCCATGGAGTGTACCAAAGTGGGTCTCCCACTCCCTCGCTGAAATTAGGTTTCTTCTGGTGTCTTGTGTTATTAACCCTCTACTCATACGCCAGGCACCTCTGCTATCGTTTTCGTTTAAGTGTGTGTTTAATTGTAGCATCCAATGTTCCCCCCACTCTTTTTTCTTATCTCTGCATATTTTTCTGTACGCATTTCTGTATGTCAAGTATGTACGTAATACTGTCTGGTTTGTTCGGTCTTTTCGGAAGGTTCTCAACGCCTCTGTTGCTGACTTCCGAGCTTCTAAACAGTAAGAGCCGTACCATTGATGCTTGCTTCGTTTGTCATGTTTTATTGATTGGCGTTGCATCATATTTCCCACTGAGTAATACATTGTATTTAACATGTTATTTGCTGCTTTTATGTCATTTTTGCTAGATATTTCTGTATCCCTATAAGAAACAGTTCCATCGTTTTGTCTGTTAATTTCTTGATAAATTGTGTTTTTAGGTTATTGTCCCAACTATGGGCCCTGCATGTTCACCCCACCCTGTGGGATCTCATTTGCTATGTCCTTCCCCTCTCCCTCTAGTGCTTCTATACTGCATTCTACCTTAATTGGCTGATGTTTTGAACCTATAAGTTCATCGATTTTGAATGGTTGAATCCTATAAAATATTCCTGTTAACCATAAACAATAGTCTATTGCAGGACAACCTTGGTTGCTTAAATATGTATATTTTCCTTGTGTATCTCCATCCGCCCTACCATTTACAATAATGAGAGATGTTGAGTTACATAATCCTATCAATGACTTCCCTTGTTTGTTTACTTCTTTGTCTTGATTATTACGTACCGGTATACTGGCAAAATCTTCTATATTTAGAACATCATATGGACTGTTCATCGTGTTCCCCTGTCTTCCAAAATACCTGTTCGAGCGTTAAAATCTCCAAGTAACATGTAATTGTATTCTGAATATTCCGTTGCGAATAATGATATATCTCTTTCCAAGTCCTCGAAAATTTTCATGTTTGCAAATTTAGAGTTTAGTGGATGGTTATAAACGACACCTAAAATTATTTTTACTGTGCCTGCTATTTTTAACCACAGTATATCTTCACAATTAGTATTCATGTTTGTCACAACGTTTTTCCACTTTTCGCGAATAAACACTGCAATTCCAGAAGGGTCTCTACCAAATTTGCTTCGTTTCTCCTTTGTTTTTGTAAATTTACAATACCCTCTAAGACTAAACTTTTGATATTTTGTATCCCATGTTTGTATCGTAGCTACGATGTCATAGGAATGTATATATGAAAGAAATTTATGGTTTGTGAGTTTATTGCTAAGTCCCTCAACGTTTAAAGTACATATTTTTATTGCGTCGAAATCTTTTTGTGACCCCTGCCCTCTTTCCCTCCCTGAACACTGACCTAGGTTGATCCTTCTGTTCCTGATCCCTATGGGGCGACGAGGGTGGTTGGTGACCGGCGTCTTTCTCTATTTCCAGCATCTGGTGGCTATCTCGAGCGAAGCCAATTCTCAATTCTCCAGTGTCCTTTGTTGACTTTCTTCTGCACTTGAATTTGGCACACTGTTGCCAATTCTCTCACTACGAGCGCTCGCAATAACTGGCTTTACCGAATTCACCTTATACACTGAATTGTCTTCTGGGTTGAATTTATAGATATCACTCTCCACTTTAAATTTGTCGAACACTAAACTAGCATATTTCCCTTCGATCCGTGCACTTTTAAACTTCTCTTGTAACACTCGTCTTTCCTCTATCACTTTCCGTGAGTAGTGCTCTTGCACTACAATTTCTGAACCTTTCAGATTTTTCTTTGCACTAAACACTTCCGATCTTTTTTGCAGCTTAAGAACTTCACAACCATCACCCATCCCTTCCTGGTTTTTCCCTATTGTATGAGCTCGATCTATGTCTGAATCATTTATAGACACTCCCATCTTCGTTTCTATTAAGTTCTTCACTGTAGTTTCGCATTGTTCCCACGACGGATGCCCATCGATTTTCACTTGCACATTTCTGAATATTAGATTTTACCTTTTGCTTTGGTTTTCCATATAATCACTTTGTCGCATCAATTCTTAAATCTGTACCTTCAATGTAGCGTTCTCTTCTTTCAAATTTTTCACCTCGTCCTGGAGTTGTTTTAGCTGTTCGCTCATCCTGTGCACTGTTTCGCTTATTTTATCACTCTTTGTGTCCAGGATTCTAATCTTCTTTATATCTGGTTCCATATTCGTCAATCGGTGAATGATGTCGTCCATTTTCTTGTCTAGACTGCTTTGTGGTGAGCTCGGATGTGCCTCGATGTTCCCAATTAAAAGCACGACAATTATTAATTTTAGACACATTGTCACATTGCTTTTCCATGTCCCTTCAGCCTTTTCGTTTTCTTGGTTTTGTTTTTTCCTATAATTACCATGGGAATACATCCCAATTCATATTCGCCATTGTTGCACTGAGATTCCCATGTTGGCAACCTCGCAATCTTCTTTTCAGAGCTCCCTTTCTGCACGTCTGCTCTCGTCCGTGTCCAGACAAGAACCTGGAGCACTTTAAGTTGTAAGAACACAGTTCTTTACGTTTTAATAACATCATCACAAGTAGTGTTCTGAAGAAATCGGCAGGTCCTTCAAGGCATACTAACCATCTCTAATAATCCTGATCTTGCTCTTTCCTTTACATCTCAACATACGATATATCTTGCTTAACATCGTCAAACAGTTGGATTTGTATTCGTATTCATCTATTATCCACAACCATAACTTAGAATACAATCTCGATGCACACAATGTCTTAACCAATTTCTCCTTCTTTCTCGATTGTCTCCAGCATTGTTCGTTTTTTGCCAATGCACTTCTTAATTTCATATCTTGTTTTATGTTATTAGCATAAATTTTATATATGACATTTAGGCAGCCTTGGGTCAGGTCGGGATAGGGTAGAGAAAGGACATGAGAATGAAGTCGACAAGTGCCTAATTTGAAAGTACCGTACCGACATTTGTCTGGTGTGACTAGTTAACGAAGACAAACGATAATAAAGTACATTTTTGTTATGTAAATTTTAGCCCAATAATAGAGATAATATAATATATCCTCCCCATATCCCTACCTGAAGTGACGTAGCAAGGCACCTCCCAAAAAGGTATTTTATTATATTAAAAATGTAAAGCGCTTTTATAATTAAAAAATGAAAAAACGAACAAGTGGCTTTATATGACACAGAAAGACGTCGCCACCAAATATTGAAAAAGTTAACAGAAAAAGTTTATGAAAGGACAGTGTATCTATTAGTGTGGACAAGATCCGTGACATGCAACGTGAGCACTTATACTGAAGAAATATGCATAACCTCACAAAAATACTACCGACCTAAAAAGAAGTGACCTAGAGACCGAAAGTGAAACAGGCCATGACACAAAATTTAGGAATACTGGTATGTTCCCAAAGATAATATATACTGTGGCTATTATGAACAGGACACACAGAACGGTTGAGATGTTGCTTGGTGTAGGATCGTCATCATAAATTCATAAATCAATAAATTCTGAGCAAGGTGAATCTCAGGACTTGTCTTCGTACTCTGACAAGACTTCGAGCTGTCCGATCAATAGAGACGCAGAAGCAATGAAAGAACACATCAAACAGTGTACGCAATTGTGACAAACAATCTCTTGCGACTATCGGGCTTCAAACTTGGACCATGTTATCTCGGTAAGTATCTTGCAAAGTTGATTTCTCTATGTATTCAAAATATATACATTTTGTGTAGTCTATGCATTCTGTATCGAAGTGGATTCCGGATGTCTCTTCATTGCGTAACGAAGGTATACTGTATCCACTATCCGCGTACTTATAATTCTCTATTGATTGGCTCCCCACCGAGGAACATATTCTTTTTCTATTAATTGAACATTTTCTAATACAGATATATATATATATCTTTTATCGTTTACCTAGCTAATTTAACCTGTAATTTCACTTTTATTCCTTCTTAATTTGCTTTTAATTTGACATGACTCCTCTTTAGGCGAAGAATCTTAATAATTTGTTACAGAGGCTTTGAAACACAAATGCATATTACGTGTTTTATTTTTCCTATGTCAGTTAATCATTCAACTTACGTTTTTATATTTTGATGATTTGTTGGTATTGTTCTAAATTAGATGTTTTAATTATTACGATAAGCCGCCAAACAGGTAGCAGAACACCACCACCAGAATCACACAGAGCAATGGCTACTGCGTTCATTCCCGAAATTATTTCAGCCGCGTCATATGAAAGTATGGGCTATTTTTTCATAACTTCGAACGAATAGGTGCTATCTCAGGTTGGACATAATTTGAACAGAAATAAATTTTTGCACTCTGTTTAAGTGGTCCTCCCAAATTTTATTATAACACTAACAAGGACACTGTTATAGCATTATCGTGGAAGGAATTGAAACAAAACTTTACAGATCGCTTTGGCAAATCCAAAACACCTCTTTCAGCTTTACTGAAATATAGAAACCGGCAACAGTGCAAGGATGAATGAACTACTGACACACTATTTGTTTGAGAAGAACATGTAGCTGATCTGACAGATCCGAAACCACGCTTCCTAGCTTTCTTAACAGAAGCAATCTCTGGAATGCGACCAGAATACATTTTACCGTTTGCTCAGCGAACGATAAAAACATTTAAAGATCTCATTGAGTTAGCAACCCTCAGGGAACAAGCGCAAGATATAATAAACGCTCGTCTGAGAGCACTACAGTCCACAAAGCAACAGCCTCAAGCTACTTCCATTGAGGACCTTTCAAACAAACTGGATAATTTACAATTATTACTCCATACGCAGTTAAATGTTCAGAAAAATGAACAAGTACTTTGGTCATCTAACCACTCCTCGTCTACTACCCTGCCTCCAACTCAGTGGCATCAACAACAAACGCAAATGTGCTCTCCCTCCTCTCCCAGGCTCGCATCTCCTCCAGGTATCAACACCACCAACAACACACACACCAGAAAGTTCATTCACCCGGGAACAACGCGCCCACTTCCAGTTGTCCAACGTATTACCAACATACTTGTATAGCATGGCGTCATCGTTCACCCTCTTTCCACCCCCCGACGAGTACAGTTTGATAATTCACGTGAACAGTACACAAACTCCCCTCAACCAAGAAGATCAACCTCGGTTGATTCAAGCATATCATGTGCCAATAATTTAACTCGTGATTCCACGACGTCTTTAAAGACTTCGTCAGCATCTAATCAGAAAGCGAGCAGTGCAAATGATGGAAAAAAGAAGTTCAGTAATAAAAATACGACTAACATCGGATCAGAGCAACATAATTCCAATCCGGTAGTTTTTGTACTACCGTTTCTATACGTACAATCCAATTTTTCTCCAACCGCAGCCGATGCATTACACATATCCAAACATGCCTATGGCTCAAACAAATTTTGCAGCCCATTAAAAAACTTGTAGACTTACAGGGGACATCAGCCCCCTTTTCACCCCCGAAAGTTCATAATCAGAAAGTTACTGTTGACAACCTATTTCGGCACCATTTTCTCTCAATTATAACTTGCCCACTATTAAAGGAACAATACAGAATCAGGAAAAGGCTTTTGCCATAGACACCGGAGCAACCTTGTCCCTGTTTCCTGCACTTAAACTTCCTCCAGGGGCACGCCCTTTTTAGCACCCCGTGAAAATTTCTAACTTCCCACCGCAACCTATACGTCTCACATATGCTGTTACTTTAAAATTTGCTTCTGTTGGAAAACAACTATCTATCTTATTTCATGTACTACCATTCATTAACTTCCCGGCGATATTTGGAAATTCGTTCAGAAGACCACAGCAAGCGATCATTAATTACGCAGATGAAACCGTATCTGTCAAGCTACTTGACTACAATCTCCTGACGGGAAGACAAACCAGCAATACGACAGCTATAAATGCTAACATTGCTACAAGACGCCAAGAAAGGCGATTTCACATTTGTGGCGAAATACACATATGTCATACCACCTCGCTCAACCTGTACACTGCCATTACATTTGCCTCTCGCTTCTTTGGACGACAAAATTTATCTTCACACTCCATTAGTGAAAATGAAAGGTATATATATATATATATAGGTGTGTGTGTGTGTCATAAGGTAGCAAAAGGGAAACATTCCGGCATTTCCCTCGTGAATATCACCAATCAGCCAGTAACGATAGAAGCCTATGCGCCTATTGCGATAGGTTCTGTTATGAAACATCAATCTCCTGTGCCTGTACACCCATTCCGGCAGATTTAACAACCTGCCGCAGATGACAGACAAAATAGCATTACTGAAAGAATGAGAAAAATTGGGCATTTAATAGATGGTGATACATTCGATATTGCTACAGAAAATTGTACACCAGGGTGTTCAACTGGGA
>JAGDQP010024112.1:0-19937 GCA_022664845.1 Lepisma saccharinum | reverse complement strand
TATTCGACCCTCCTGAGTCGATTAAGCAAGGTGACGAAAATCTCAGACTCAAGAAAAGTGAAGTTTTCTTCTTGAAAAAAATCGAAAAAAAGGTTTTTTTCAAATTTCGGACAACGAAATAAACAAAAAAAAGGAAGAGATAAATTGATTTTCCACTTTAAATACACTTGGAAAAAACTGCATTTTACTTCCTATCTTCATGAAATCGACCCTCCTGAGTCGATTAAGCAAAGTTTCAGTTGGATCAGTAGTCAAATTTTGGATCTAAAGCGAGAAGAATGCTCTCCACTGCTTATATATATATATATATATATAGCCGACCGAGGATGTTAATGAGAGGAGTGCGCGAGGGTTTTCTCGGGGTGCTCCCGTTTCCTTCCAGCTCCCCAAAGACCCCATCCAGCTCGAACGATGGTTGGCCGCTGGATGGCACCCTGGTGGATACCTTCCCACATCTTTCCCCTCCCCTATTCTCCCAGCATTGACATGAAAAAGTTAACACTGACAGCAGGATCCTTGGGAATGGGGACATTTATGAGGCAGGCAGAGGATGGGGAAGGTATTGGTTAGGGCTCATTGCTGCTCATTTCCTCCTCTTCCAATTGGAACTCCCAACCCTCCTGGCCAGCGTGGGAGCAGTAGACCAACTTACTGGCCAGCTCGATTTACCGACCAAAGGGCCTGTTGGAACTACTGCACCGGCTGTCGGGGATGCTGGTGCCCACCTGCATGTCCCCATCCTCATTCCAGGTGCTGTGTCCCTCTCCGGTCGCGGTATTCCATCCACGGGCCTCCGAATGCCTTTCGCTTTGTGGTGGAGCCACCCACCTCTTGGAAGTGAATCCACGATCCTACCTTGTACTTACATGTATCTCAGTTCTCTGCTCTCCTTCTCCAGCCGGGACCTTCGAGCCCACCAACCATTTCATCATCATCCACCCATGCCGGGACTCGAACCCGGGACTTTCGAGCCGATGGACTACCGCCGCAGAAGAGAGAGAGAGAGAGATCGCCGGGTTGCTAGCACTTTAGCATTCAGGAGGTCCTAGGTGACATCACCCCCCACCCCCCGAAGCAGCTAAGGGGCGAATCGTGACGGGCCGCGGATCCGTGTCGGGGCCAGGGACGGCGGGCACCAGTTTGGGGTGGTGGCCAGGCCGGGAAACCGGAATGAATTGTATGGCCGGTAACAGCACTATTGGATAAATGCCTTTCATAATAATTGCGAGGTAATGTGGTATAGAGCGTACCTATAGTTTAATAGCTGACGGAAGCTGTGAGCCATAAAGTAAAGTTTGGTTACGTTGGTCACAACTTGAACAAATTTACAGGATCAGTTGAGGCAATTTACGGTTAAGTTATACTTTATCTACACCAAACAACACTACCCTATTGGACAATATTATAGGACACCACCCTATCTTTAAGAACCAGTCGTTCTTAAAAAATAATTGCCACTGTTACTTCCATACGCATAAACCGACATGTAACTATCCAGAAAATAGTATGATAACCCCACGAAAATAACTAATTCGGAAAATACACACTCCAGTCCATTCCGATATAGTGACACGCGGAGGAATACTAATGGTATAGCGAACATTCCTGATACCTATTGTAATTTCATTTGCCGAATTTCGTCTTAAATTAGTGACCATTAGAACGTGGAGGTTAGGTGCGGTCATGTATCTTTACATTTTTCACTCTCGGAGCAGGACAATTAGCGCGTGAAAGAAAATGGCACACATCCCCACCTATGGCGGATGCATATGTAGTCCCACGTCAATCTACGTATTTCACCCCGATAACACTAGATCATGACTCTAAAAGTTATTTTAATTTGCGTTTCAATACTCCTACACACTTTGGTAACGTAACAACCTATTTCGTGTAAATTTTATTTTGGTGTAGATAAAGTAAAACGAACCCCAATTTACTTCGGTTTGTGGTGAAATGCGAGTGAAAGTACAATGTTGTTAACAGTGGAAATAAAAAGGGTAGCAATCTTGTTGTAGTTAGTTTTGGTAGGGTTTGGGCTCGTGGGTATTTTATATAAGAAGAAAATTTTGAAAAGTATTAACCTTCCATAATTACGTATGTCAAAGGATTTTTTTTTTTTCGCAAAAATCAAGGGGGAAATTTGTGGGGTTCTGGGGGTACCAAGGTGTACGTGCTCTTCTAATTTATGCAGAAATCAAAGACCCACTTTTCGTGGAGTCGCGATAATTATTCAGGCATATCTCGATAACCACTTGAAATATCGTGTTCGGGTTTCCACTGAACGCCTCAGTTGAAGTGTCTCTTTGATTTTTGCAAACTTCAGTTGCTTGGAGACTAGAAAATTTAATCGTGTGCTTCGGTTTGTGGGTGCCAGGACGTGCTGAATTTAGACCAAAATAATGTTAGTAGCAGGGTTTGTCAAGGTGGGCCCAACCCAGTAAAATCCACTTTAAAATCCTGTTTTTTATTATTATTATTATTATTTGTTTTTAAATGATTACTTACATGAGAATACTTCACAGAAGTACATAATAATGAAAAACATTACATTTTAGATTGTTAGAAATCAATCAGGGCTGTCATTGTAACTTAAGAATGATATTGCTGTCTAAAGTCTACAACACTGAGATACAAGGAAGTATTCGAGTTTAGACAGGGCCTTTGTTAAGGTCCGCTTTCTTCATTAGTCTGTTGAAACTGAATATAATCCCTGGAAAATCTCAGTGAGAATTGTTGGCCATGGGGTTCGACGCCCAAGTGGTCTGGTGGTTGGTATTCCGGACGCCCAAGTGACACTGAGAAGGTTGAGCAGCAATTCAGACGCTGGTCGGGCCGCGGTGACTCAGTGGTAGAGCGCTTACCTCTGGTGCGTGGGGTCCTTGGTTCGATCCCGACCTGTGCCATGTGGGCTTCGTGGTGAACGAACACCGTGCGCATGGGTTCTCACGTCGCCTCCAACTTTTCTCATTCCACCAATTCTCCCATCTCCATAATCTATTCGAACGTACCAGATCGCTCACTCTGGGATTTTGGACAAATTTGGCAGACGTGTAGCCGAATATCAGAAATATTAATTTGCAGTATTTGGCCCGAGGATGGGCATCCGGGGCAAAGATGTGTCACTTTCGATTTTTTACTTGTGAAGTCAATGAGAGCGTGTTTATGAGGTACACTCACCAAGCTACAGAGCCCGATATTGATGAAAATTCGTATGTAGGTACAATGCCTAGGTAAACAATGACAGCCAACATTATAGCTGCTATGGCCAAAAAATATGACAAGGGAACCCGAGAAAGATGGAACGTAGAGAGCAAGTAAATTGATAAAAGGGTAATCTTTAGAAAATATGTTTTTTCTATGTGCGGAATAATTCAAAATGAGCAAATGTTGGACTTCGTCCTGCAAGGTCTGGACCGACTGTAGGACATGTGATTTTAAACATATTTGAAGCGGTTAGAGAATAAAGGTGTCATGTTACATTTTTTCCTTCCACCTTCTTTTACAAAGAAACTTGTTTGTCTGTGTAACATATCCCCTTCATCGTTTCTGAATCTCTTTATTCAGACGAGGAAGAACTTAAATGGGGTGTTGTACAGCAAGAATAACACACAACACTTTCATCGAGCACCAGAACCCATTTTTTTCGACAAATGTAACATGACACCTTTATCCTCTAACCGCTTCATTTGTTTTTTCACAGAGCAGTGTGATATTATTTGTAATTTTCTTTCATTTCTTCCAGCTGGGAGAATTCCACATGAAGCCCTAACTCCGAGTATGGAAGAATTTTGGGAGAAGAAATTTATCAATGGGAGTAATGCAACACAGATTTTATTGAACCTTTTGAAGCAGGAAAAGTTTAAGAAGCTGATTCAGAATAAGCCTCAAATGAGAACTGGATTATGGGGAAAAGTAGCAGATGAAATGGGTATATTAGGCGCACCGTTGCCTTGCCCTACGAGGCAAATTGCGAGCATAAAATGCTTCAGAAAGTGGCGATATCTTCGACAAGCGTACGAACACTTTAAGAATATAGTGAAAGAAACAGAAGACATCTCGAATCCGCCAAAATACTACGACAAAGTTGAGGAAATTATATCACCGGAAGAGCGAATAAACCATGTAACGACGATAGAACCAGTTTTATTATCAACTTCAATGATTGGATGTGGAGAACCACTAAATACAGGTAAGCAATGTATCTGTCAGTATTCGAACTATGTTCAAGGAATTTCCAGAAAGTAAGTTCTGTTTTGCGCATCATGACGTTTGTCTTTCAGTATGTGTGATCCGGTGGCGTCTTTTCTAAGTTGTCCCACGATGATAATGCAAACCAGAAAACAGTTTGACTTGTATCACGTGACACTTTGTTTGAGCCGTGAATGCTTGGTCGAGCCAAGAAATTTTGTTTACGAATGGGTGACCGCGTAATTTTCGTCGTCAGATTTGTAACGTTTACGGTGAAAAAAAAACGATAAGTGATAGCATAGTGAGAAGATGTGGCTGGCTCAATGACAAGAGGACTATACATAAGCTTGTGCCCCACTGCGATAAGTGCTTTAATAATAGGTAGGGACAGTAGAATTTCGTAAATCAAGGTGTTTAAATTTAGTGAGTGATTTTGTAAGTAAAATGTTAAAAAAAAAAAAATCGTGAGTACAAGGGCAAATTTCGTGAATAGCTACAAATAAATAGTTGTATCGAATCACGTTTTAAAACTTTAGACATTAACCTTGCACCTAAAAACCTAAATAAAGTGTATTTGTTTCACATGCTTCTTTCACATTTACAAAAAAAAACAGGTATCAAAATTTTAATAAACACATGTACAACAACTATGAAAGAATTTATTTATTATTCATTCAGCTCAATTTTCATAGGCTATGATCGAATTTTTCTGGGCATTTTTCAATACAAGTAACATGTTTCTGTGAATGCACTCATGTCATTTTGTAATTAGGTAGATGTAGCCTGTAGAATAGAGCAATTGCGATTATAAAATTTGCAATTACTTAGGAAGAAAGGATGACACAGACGTCATTTTAGAAGGAAAGCTGTTACGTAGAAACATTGTAAATTGTTTCTTTTTCGAACTTAATTAAGGTGTATACCTCTCTGAAACCACTTCATTCATCATATATATCGGCGAAAGTAACGTAGAAATTTTCTACATGTTAACTTTCCTTTGTAAAATATACCGTCATAACGCCATATCTACCTTCCTTTTCCAAAGTATTACAAGTTGTAATTGCCTATTTTCCGTGGGTATCTTCCCTCGTATTTCAGTAAACGAAAAAAAGATAGACATTAAACTTAACACCCGTGAACCTGACTCGTCGCTAGGTATTAAAGATTGTAAGTTCACACTTACCTTAGATGAAAATAGCAAAAAATGAACTTACTTAAATGAATTTATGCCCTTAACATTCAGGTATTTATCATCAGTTGTGTGAAACTAAATATTAATGATTAGTGAACATATTTGTGCTGCTGTAGATGGTTCTAGTAATCAAGAATGGATATTCGTAGGACGTAAATCTTCTAAGAATATATTCAAATTGACACGCATCATTGTTTTTCTAGAATATATAGTAAATGTTTTTAAAAATGTGTAGCAAATATTTGTAACATGCTTTTTAAGAAGGTCATTGAAATATGATAAACGTATATATATTTCGGATATTTAACATATGGGTCATTCCATGTCAAATCAACCAAAAAAGGAATGAGGTTTTGGCACCCATTATCTCAGGTTTTCATGAGACTTAACGTATTTACTCCCCTTATAAGGAACCACACCAAATTTTTTTTTGTCTCTAACTTCTGTAATTTTCATTTTATAATCAATTAAAATTTTGTAAAGTTGTCATTTTTCCTATTTCCGCAGCTGAAGAGGCCAGTTGGCCTTTCAGAGGGGAAAAAATCATATCTTTCTTAATTATAACTGAATCTTCTTGAAAATTTCTATTATTATGAATGAAGACATGGGGAATTAAGAAAAAAATAATAAGAGAAATCTCCATCTAATGTTACAAAGTGAGAAAAAAATATTTTGTTAACAATTTTGTGATTTTTGTTGAAGAAAACATGGTCTAACATAAAGTCAAATATCAATAAAAGAGAATGGTATAATCAGAGAAACCTTTTCCCTCTATTCATTCTAGAGTTATGTCCTGTCATGTAAAAAAAGTAACATTAGTATTGGGTGGAAGGCGCTGCTAGTTGGATGGTATGTTCTTCACTGCCGCCATCTTGAATCTCGATTAGTTTTCTCAAATGGGAAGAGGGTCGTGTAACATGTCATTCTGGGCCAGAATTTTACGGGAAACACGTTTCTGAAGTCAGTTTTAGCCGTAAATGTATTATTGTGAGAGATAATGGTTATGTTACATTAGTATGGGCTAATGATGCAGTAGTCTGTAAACACGCATTTTGTTTTGAAATAATGAAGGAACTCAAAACTAAATGCATACAAATGGTTCCTGATGATATTGCCATACCGATATGCATTTGTAAGCATTTACTTGACATTTCCTTCATTATTTTTAAAAAAAAAAGTGTGCATCATTAACCCATACTAATATAATTAGCTCTCACAAGAATACATTTACGGCTAAACTGACTTCAGAAACGTGTTTCCCATACAATTCTAGCCCAGAATGACATGTTACACGACCCTCTTCCCATTAGAGAAAACTAATCGGGATTCAAGATGGCGGCCGTGACAGGTAGTGCCTTTCTGTCGTTACTATGTATTGATTTCCATTTCTTTCAGCATTTTATAAATATAAGGGTATTTCCACACTTTTTCTTCTCTCTTCGGAAACAAGTATATGACTATTATATCATCGATATCTCACAAAGTAATGGCGCTCGAGTTGCCAAATTTGCATGTGCACATATTTTGACATTCTAATCATGACAAAAGAAAGAAAATTAGAAAATAGAAATATATTTTTATAATATTGATGAAAACATTTCCTAAATTATGAACAAAATGTTTTGTTTTTTTTAATTGTGGAAGAAAATACCTTACCGGAAATATTTAATCTGAGGCCTTTCATTGCGCTAACTTTAATTGCTCGGAGAGTAGGAAATTTACTCGTATGCATCGGTTTGTGAGTGCCAGGACGTGCTGAATTCTAAACCAAAATAATGTTAGCAGAACATCATTTCATGGACATTCAAAAATTATTTTTCCATAATATTTTTAAAAAGTTATTTACAGATTATTGAACATAGGGAATACTTTTAAAAATCTTTAGAAAATATGTCTTTTCTGTGTATGTAATAATTTAAAATAAGCAAATGTTGGACGCCACTTCTTGCTGCAAGGTCTTATATTATTTTTTTAAAGGACCGACTATAAGACATGTGTTAAACACATTTGTTTTTCCACAGAGCCGTATTATATTATTTGTAATTTTCATTTCTTCCAGCTAGGAGAATACCACATAAAGCTGTAACTCCGAATATGGAAGTATTTTGGGCTAAGAAAATTATCAATGGGAGTAATGCAACGCTGATCTTATTGAACATTTTGAAGCAGGAGAAGTTTAGGAAAATAATTCAGAATAAGTCCCTAATGAGAACTGGGTTATGGGGGAAAGTAGCAGATGAAATGGGCATATTGGGTGCACCGTTGCCTTGCTATACGAGGCAAGTTGCGAGCATAAGATGTTCCAGAAGGTGGCGATATCTTCGACAAACGTACGAACACTTTAAGAAGAAAGTGAAAGAAACAGGAGACATCTCGAATCCGCCAAAATACTACGACAAAGTTGAGGAAATTATATCACCGGAAGAGCGAATAAACCATGTAAAGGCGATAGAACCAGTTTTAATATCAACTTCAACGATTGGATGTGGAGAACCACTAAATACAGGTAAGCAATGTATCTGTCAGTATTCGATCTATGTTCAAGGAATGTCCGGAAAGTAAGTTCTGTTTTGCGCATCATAACGTTTGTCTTTCAGTATGTGTGGTCCGCTGGCGTCTTTTCTAAGTTGTCCCACGATGATAATGCAAACCAGAAAACAGCTTGACTTGTACCACGTGATACTTTGTTTGAGCCATGACTGCTTGGTCGAGCCAAGAAATTTTGTTTACGAATGGGTGACCGGGTAATTTTCGTCGTCACATTTGTAACGTTTACGGTGAAAATGCGATAAGTGATAGCATAGTTAGATGATGGGCCTGTCTGAATGACAAGAGGACTTGCGCATTAAAGCTGGAAGTGGATAATGTTGTTGGTAGTAACGTAAGAAGTTGGTCTAAACCAAAATTTGTCCAGTTTTGCCTTACTTTTAATTTTCGAAATTTCACGGAATGTTCCTCGGTAGTCAAAGTCTTGATGAGGTGGAACTGTGTCCACCAAGATCTCCCGACCTAATGCCAGGGTTGGAATGTTTTTAAAATGTTAATTTTATTTTATCTTCTTTAAAAGAATCATATTATGTTTCAGAGTACAAAAGTGTGTGTTTTGCCAGTAAAAGGTATGTAATTTGTCCGTGTGTAAGCTAGTTCCAAAATAATCAGTATTATGGCGCTCCAAACCTACAGGCGGAGACATAAAATGCATTCTTTTGATTTGTTCTTTATCAGTTGAATGCTAGAAGCATGAAATATTAATTCGCTATGAAACAAGAGGTTCGTAAAAGGGGACCTTCTAATCCTGCTTGTGGTGTCCGTCTGTTCATCCGTGTCTAGAAATTAAATCTCAGGAACTACAAGGTGTAGAGAGATGCGTGAGGTGTCGTTGGAAAGGTCTTGACTAAACTAGCTCAGAGCATCTGGAACCGTCCTGATTGGTTCTGTGATGTCAGCCCACTTTTTTAAAAATTGTTTAAATTGCGTGCATTCAGTTAGACCTAGCTGCGCCAGACTTTGCATACACATCATTCGACACGTTACAAAAACATTAAAATCCGTTTGCGTTACCAAGCAATCCACTTATCAGTGTTGCCAGCAAAATTATCTTTGTTTTCATATTGCTTCCATTATTTTAGTCATATAAGCACCGAACTTGCCATATACATTGTTTGACACAATAGGAACATACTGCGGATGTTCCCGCGCTCCAGAGGAACTCCATTGTCAGTGTTGCCAGCCCATTCTAAATATATGTCCTGAACCATAACGTGTAGAGAGATGCTTAAGATGTCATTCGAAAGGTCTTAGCTTGACTACAGTCAAAGCGTACGTGCATGATCAAAGATATGAATCCGGGGAGAAGGGGGCAGGGAGGTATGCCCCCGACTACTTACATCAAAGTTTATTAATAGTACACAATAAGTTGTTCCTCTAAGGAGAAAGATTAAATAAAATAGCGAGCAATTGTGTATATATGCAAAGGTAAGTTTCGGAAGGGCAGGGGGGTTTCCCCCCACCCCCGAATACTTACATCTAAATTCCCTTATAGTTATAGCGAGCAATTGTGTGTATATGCAAAGGAGGGGTGAGGCAGGGGGCTTGCCCCCGACTGCTTACATCAAATTTCCCTAACAGTTGAAGATAAGAGTTTCTATAAGGGGAAAAGTGAATTATAATAATTAACCATTGCGTTTCCCCGGAACCCCGTTGTCAGTGTTGCCAGCCCATGCCAAACATATATCTCATGTACCAAAATGCTATCAAGGGCCGGAGCCTTTGCGATTGTTGGTAGCATTGCAGCTTTCACTTGTTTCTATTTATTGTGAGAAACTGCCAGGAAAAGAAAAACTTCGTGGGCATGTATTTGCTTCTATGGTTACATTGCTTTTTTATGTTTATGAGGACAGGGACAGTGGTGAGTAACTGTGCAAATTTCATAATTATTTCTTATTCGGTGCTTGGTGCTTATGTCGGTTGGTAGAACTTATTAGGTACTCTGCTTCTTTGCTGTTCGTTTATAGACTCATTATCAATGGAGTGCACAAGGGGAAAAAAAGGATTTAATCTGATCACACTTTATTAAAGTTATTCGTTCCGAAAATAATAAAACTGTAAAAGCCACTACTACATGTTCAAAATTCCGTTTCTGCAAAACATAATAAACTATGACTCAGCGGCCGACCATCCTGAGTGACGTTTTTCCAGGGTTTTTCCTCAGTCACACCAGGTAAATGCCGGGATGACACCTTCAACATAGGCCTTGGCCGACACCTTCTCGAATTCTTTCCTCTCCTCTGTCCCGTCCTGAGCCTTAGATGCCTAAAGGCCATAAATAAAATTCAAAATAATAAACTACGGACATTTGTGCACATCTTTTAAACTTCTTGTCCACAAAACAGGCTATTTCAGAGCAGATATATAGTAAGTACTACCAGTACATTTTTACCTTATATGAGATAATGGCTTCTTTTATATTATTTTAAAATCTACGTTTTTACAGATTTTAACCGAAAGAATGTCACAAATTCTTATTTTAGGGTATTCTTGGATTATTCATCAAATTTATTACTTACTCAAATTCTCTGACAAGGCTATTTTTTACATACATTCAACGAAAACGATTACAGTCGGTAGCACGTCTCACTACGAATCGGGTGGTTCAAATCCCGGCCAGGACACTGGAGAATTTTCCTTCAGTGTTTCCATGCCTGGCGCTCTGAAGTATAATGTTACAAAAATTGTTGTTTTGTAACATTACCTACTTTGTGTATTTGAATCAAATTATTTGATTTCTTCACAGATTGCTATAAAGCAATTGGGTCATTCCAGAGAATTTCGACAAATAAAATAAGAATTGGTCGCTCAACTTTTTTTGATTTCCTTCATATTTTGTATATTGAATGCCATTTGCAAGTGTTGAAAACAGTTTTTGAAATTTTTTTATTGCTCATAGTTCAGGATATACAGGGTAAGGGTTGAAAAAAAATCATTTTTGTTGATTTTTTATTTAAATCGTTTTTTATTTAAATCATTTTTTTATTTAAATCAATTTTTTTATTTAAATTTAAATAACTGGCGGCGCTGAAAAAGCTACTAAGTTAGTTTTTTTTTTTTTTAATACCTTAACCAGTAAAAACTAAAGTAAAATTCAGGAATGTGTGATATTCGCTGCAGAAGATAACCATGGAAAATAGGCAATTACAACAACTTGTAATAATTTTGGAAAGGAAGATATGGCGATGGTACATTTTACAAAGAAAGTTAACATGTAGGAAACTTCTGTGTTAGTTTCGTCGATATACAATAAATGGTTTCAGAGGGGTATACCCCATAATTAAGTTCAAAAAAGGAACAATTTACAATGTTTCTATGTATCAGATTTTCTTCTAAAATGCCTTATGTCTTCCTTTCTTCCTAAGCAGTTGCAAATTGTATAATCGTAATTACCTCTTTTCTCCAGGCTATATCTCCCTAACGAAATATTCTAGGATTTAAGTTTACTAAGATAAACTTTAGTTCATATCACTTAATTTTCAGCCCTCGAAATTTCACTATCAATTTGGGTAAACCCCACGACGGTATTCCATAAACTATGAGAGCTATTTTGTAGCCGCGGTCGTTCAGTGGTAGAGCGCTCACCTCTGATCCCGGCTCTTGACATGTGGTTAACAAAAACCGTGTGGGTGGGTTGTCTCAGGGTTCTCTCGTTTCCTCATACTTTCTTCATTCCACCAATTCTTTCATCAACATCCATTCGGTTTGATCCAAAGTTGCCTAAAGGTCTTTGATAAAATTCAATTCAATGAGAGCTATTTAATGCAGTCAAATCAATAGAGGATACGCAGCTTTGCATTTTCATCCTTCAGCATATACATAGGTAATACAAATTGTAAACTTATAATGTGAATTGCGTTCCTACGTTCTCTTCTAAAATTTCGCCAATCAAAACGAAACAATCAAATAGTTCGTTAAAATGCTAGGTCGATCACTTTGGTTTTGGTTTACATCATAAGGGCATATCATCACGTAAGGACTAAATGGCAAACTTCAAGCTTACTTATGATTTAAATCACAGAATGATTAAAAATATTGCACTTTATTTCTACTTTTTTTTAAATAAGAAAAACTGTTTTTATTTAAATCAATCAACCTTGATGACGACTATTTCAAAATTTAATATTTGTTTAAACTACTCTTGATAATACACCATTATGCCAAATTTCGTATCTCTAACTTAAACGGCGTGGAAAATGGTTTTTAGCGGCTATTTTGAATTCAAGATGGCGACTGATATAACTTCCCACACGGGTCGAATATCTGATCATGTGCGAAAAATCAATCCAGTCGGTCAAACCGTTTTGGCGTCATGAGAGGACAAACACAGTCACTTTCGTTGTGTGTATATGCATATATAACGAGTAGATAGATGAAGAAACACAACACTGAAATCGAAGTTCAGGAAATGATTAAATTATTGGAATTCTGTCTATCTAGTAATGTCTTCCAGTTTGAGGATTCATACTACATACAGAAGAATGGATTAGGTATGGGCAATCCATTATCCCCGATACTGGCAGACATAGTCATGTACCACTTTGAAACTCACATATTAAAGCACTCCAAAGCTAGACAGGTTAGGTACTACAGGTTTGTTGATGATTCTTTGCTTCTGTATACTGACACCAAACAATTTGACTATGTTTTCCAACAGTTAAATCGAATACACCCTAACCTAAAATTCACCAAAGAATTAGAAGAGAATGGCAGTATTAATTTTTTAGATATTAACATATACAGACACAACAACAGGTTCCAAACTAAAGTATACCGCATACCTACCGTAGGGGAACCAATATATACATGCTAAGTCGTCTCATTCTAAACAAATAAAACACAACGTTTGGTTTAATTTCTTCTTGCGAGCATACAATATGTGCACCAACCAATATGACCTAGAAAATGAAATCCAGCAAGTGATCAATATAGGCCAAAGAAACGGTTATCACAAAGCAGAACTCCTCGAATGGAACAAACAGGCGAAATTACGCTTTACGCAAATGACACAACAGGTTAGCGACAAAATAGCAGAGAACCACAAATGGGTTAGTTTACCTTCTTACCCAACACTGACCAACAGATTAAAGAAAATATACAAGGAAAACGACCTTAAGCCAATACTGGTCCCACCCATTACCATGGAGAAACATTTTACGTCATTTAAAAGTTATTTTGTACATAAGAACGAAGGTGCAGGGGTATATGCCTTTACATATGAATGTCCTGAACAATATGTAAGCCAAACTAAACGCAGAGTTTCGGTTAGGGTGAACGAACACGTCCGAGATGCCAAACACCCACACCCCACTTCAGGCTTATCCCAGCACCTAAAAAACACACAACATAGCAGTACTGATGTCTCCATTGTATATAAAACAAATTCGGCTATTGAAAGAAACATATACGAAAGTGTATATATCCTTAAGTGTAAACCAAAATTAAACCTAGATACAGGACCAATGGACAAGAGCTGGATACCAATACTTAATAAAACACTTGATTGCCACAGATAACATTATTTATTCGTCACAGACAGTCACATCACTCAGGAGGGTTAGATGTTGTTGTTGTTGTTTTTGTTGTTCATTTATTTTTCATCTTCATACAAATGCGAGCACGGAAGTGACGTCACAGTCTGGCAACATTGTTCCTGTACTCTGTCAGGCACCGAGCAGTACAGTATTCACACCTTCCTCTTCACCACATAACCTGTCCTTTTAATTTTTTCCCATCGTTTGAGAATGCGAGTGCACCGAATTGCGAAATATATCGTGATTATTTGTAAGTGTTTACTAAACGAGAGAATTAACTGTAAACCAGCAGGTAAGAAAATGTCAGTTTTCTCTCCACGAGATTTGTTCGTAGATAGATGAAGTTATTCGCAAATCTCCCTTCCCTGGAAAGAACAAAGGGAATCACGTTCCAGACGTGGAAGTATCCAAAGGTACAGGAAATTCTTCATTTTCCACCCTGGGTCAGCTGTGTGGATATATATATATATATATATATATATATATATATATCGCACCCCGGCAATGATACTGTCACAACTCAAAACGTGTCCATTTTGAATTATCTACATATTCCGATTCCTGAAACTACACTCTATCACGCAATATCACTCTCATAACCATCTCTCTTCCATAAGCCACGTGAGAGCTCTATTGTCAGTTTTCCGCCACCCCAGTAAAATATCTGGCACTCCGGGCACTACTTTGTATGAAGTTTCACATTAATGACGCTGATTAGCAAGAGAAAACTTTGAAATGTAACACTGTTTAAGCAGTATTCTGTTACCATTCTTCTTGCTTTTCAGTATAACTAAAAAATCATCCAATCTTTCAATTGCGATTTTCTCAAAACTAACTTTTTTGAGTTATGACAGTATCATTGCCCGGGTGCGATCATCATCATTATATTCACTTTTTTTTTTATACATATCTCGGTCTGCTGCTATCCTCATTCATGTAGCTCCTGAAAAACGCTTAATTTCATCTACCCATCTTGCATTTGGACGTCGTCTCGGTCGTTTCTTTTCTCTAGGAATCCAATATAGTACATTTGTCTTCCATCTGTTTGTCTAGCTGTGTGACCGACCCGTCTCCACTTCATCGTCGTCGCAGTCTTGATTATTATATCTTATACCTTTATTTGTGCGCGAATCCATTCATTTGTCTTCCTGTTCCTCCTAGTTATTACTAACGTGCATCTCTCCATTGCTCTTTGTGTGACTCTTTATATATAACTAGCACAAAGGAAAGCCGGAAGGGCAATGTAAGGTAAATTTATGAGAAAAATGAAGGAATATACTTACAGCTATATGTTCCGTATTAGAACACACACACAAACAAATATATACATACAGGTCACTACAATATTTCGTGCCCACGGTGGCACTTAATCATGTGTAGAGGAGAAAACGACGTACACGTGTTTGTTGAACAAGCACAAGACTGAGGAGACAGTGGTGACACGTAGCGGACGACGCATCAAGCTTGGAGAACAACTGACTTCGCGTAGAGTGGAACAATTTACAACAGTATAGCATGTAAGTTTAGGGTAGGATCGTGGAAGGAAATGTGTTGAAAGTGCAGAAGAAACGGGAGGTTTAGAGTTATTGAAGGTTAAGGCCAGGTTTTATTTTCGCGCTCAAACCATGAATAAAGGCCGAATAATATTGATGTGCACATCCTCACCTATTTACACTAATTCGATCGGTCAATCTACTTATATATAATTTACAAAATAAGTATGCATAAATCTAAAAATTAAAATTTACGTATTATTATCACAAGTAATGACGCGGTTATTACAAATGTACCAAATATGAAGGATATAAAAAATAGTCGGGCAACTACCACTTGTCGAAATTCTCTGGAATGGCCCAATTTATACTCAATGGAAGTATATAAAATTTACCCATGTGCAAGCTGAAAAATGAAAATGGAAAGCTGCGTATCCATTTTTAATTTGACTGCATTAAATAGCTCTCATTGAATTGAATTTTAACTGAGACCTTTAGGCAACTTTGGATCAGACCGAATGGATGATGGTGGGAGAATTGGTGGAATTAAGAAAGTGGGAGGAAATGAGAGAATCCTGAGAAAACCCACGCACACGATTTTCGTTCACCACAAAGCCGACATGGCGCGAGCTTGTGGCTTGAAAATGGCTCTCATACTTGATAGAATATTGTCATGGGATGTTCCGAAATTGGTAGTACAATTTTCAGGGCTGGAAACTTATCTGAACTGAAATTTATCTTAGTAAACTTAAATCCTAGAATATTTCGTTAGGAAGAAGTAGCGTGAAGAAAAGAGACAATTGCGATTATAAAATTTGAAATTACTAGGGAAGAAAGAAAGACACAGTAGTCATTTTAGAAGGAAATCTGTTACATAGAAACATTATAAATTGTTTCTTTTTCAAACTTAATTACGGTGTATCCCCTCTGAAACCACTTCATTCATCGTGTATCGACGAAAGTAACGTAGAAATTTCCTACATGTTAACTTCCCGTTGTAAAATATGTTGCAAGTAAGTATACTTCATTTCTTTTCAAAATTGTTACAGGTTGCAGTAATACCTATTTTCCATGGCTATCTTCCTTAGCGAACACTATGAATTTTACTTTAGTCATTACTGGTTAAGGTATTTGAAAAGATTAAACTAACTTAGTAGCTTTTTCAGTGGCGCTAATTATTTAAATCAATCATTTTTTTTTTTTCCAACCCTGTTAGTAAGTAGTTGGAGTGGTATCTATAAGGCCGAATGAAACCCTTTCGTGCTGATTTATACATTTATTTATTAGTGGATATAAATTTTTGTTTAGAAGATCAAGATACATGAGAGCAGTAGGTTTCCTTAGAAGAAATATCCGTAGGCATTGAGATAGGCGTCCCACTGTATTAGATACCATCCGAGGAGCCCAAAGAACACATTCCTGGCTTATGCTTGGCCTTGATATTTATCATATTTTGAATTTTAACTAAACTTTCTTCGACGGTCCTACTATTGACTTCATGTCTTGTGTAGTATGTACTTCGTCCATTGTAACAATATGCAATTGACCCAAACGCGGCAAATCTTTCATTGCTTCCTGACCACACCCTGTTGTTTTCTTTGCAAACAGATTTTTCAAAACACCACATATTCTTCCATTATTCCAACTGGATGACACTATCTTGCTGTGAAAAATTGCATCATCGCTCACTTGTCTCCTGTTATTATCCTGCGAAGGAATTCGGGATAACGGTAGCCATTCATCTGTGCACTCCCTGCGTCTAGAATCAAACTTCTTAATTGTGCTACACATAGTAACTATTACGCCAAACCACGTTATCATATTTGTAGCACAGCACCACTCCAGTTTACTCGGATCAAACGGATTTCAGTTGATCACGCCGTGTATAGTATATTCAAAATTTCTCATCAGTGATTAGTTACTTGCCAGAAGAAAAAAAAAATCGGTGGTAGGGGAAATGATTGTGGTTTTCGTTTCCATCTTGTATATACTCTGGCAGCTAATCAGAGAGATGAAACATTCAATGGCCTTTTAAAAAAATGTACAGTAGAGAATCAAACCCGAGTCTCTCGATTGCCATCGATGCTTTACCCATTACGTTACCAAGTGACACGATCAAATTTTGTGCATATCATTTGTTTCTCTGGCCTCAGCTAAACTCGGATATATGTCGGAAATAGGGTCACTCTATTTGTGTACATTTTTAGTTGAACGTCGTGCAGAACGTGTGCTACGAATTCGCATATATTTAATAATTTTGTTTCTATGATATTAACTGAGCACCGTTTATCAAATAAGAAATAAACTGAAGCAGATCGTTAGCAGCAGCTGTTTTTGTAATTTTGCTGTTCTGATTGAATTCAACCAACAACTATACTACGCTGAAAAGCTTCGTGTTAATAATACAGACATTTAAACATAATAGTCTTTCACAACGTTGCTTACCCCCAACGAAGTCTGCTGCAATATATCACGATAAACGTGTCTTTTTCTTTCAAAATGTAGTATTCCACATCAGCGTCTTTCTTTCCCATTTCTAGAATGAAAAGCTTTTTCTTTTGGGTTACACTTGTGCTAAAGATAAGAAAGAACTTGAAGTAAAAAAAAAAAAAATTAAAGGGAAAGATATTAAAAGATTCGGAAAGGACTCACACCTACAACTTTACATGACAATTGTCACTTCCTTATCTTGACCTTTGGAAAAACTATTTGATACAGTAGCTTGTTAATGTTATTGACTTCCGTAATTCCACATGTTCTTTTCGATAAGGCTACTTCACAAACCGTACAGTCCTAACGATGTATCAGTTCTATTGTAAATGACCTTTTGTGTAACGTAACTAAATTTACTGACCTGTTACTGTAGGACACCTAACTACCATTGTATTCACGATTTTGTCTCTTATCTTTTCAGTTCGTAATTCTAATGAAGCTGTAGAGCTATTTTGGAACGTACAACTTAGCAATGGTCAATGTCCGAAACAGATATTAATGGACGTCGTAAGGAAGAAAAAATACCAAAGACTACTAAAAAGTAGAAAACCTGAAGCCCCAAGTGTTGCATGGGAAATGATCGCGGATGAAATGGCCGTAGCGGGTGTACCGGTGCCAAGTAAGGGAGCTGCTTTACTATGTAAGCAGAAGTGGTCATGTCTGAAACAAAGGAACAGAAAACCAAAGCAAAATGTGACGAGTAACATACTTTCAGATGAGATTAGCGAATATGTGTCTTCTACGACACGTGAAACAACTTTATCTCCAGTGCCAGATTCAGAAGACTCATTCTCGTCAAATGAATCATCATCTGACTCCTATTGTACATCATTACCTCAAGAACTGCTCGACATTTCCGGGAATAATACTACGAAACCATTTCGTACTGTAGATATATTTTCGTGCTCAACAAACGATCGTTGTACTTGTGGAACGAAGGAACTTAGTATGGCAAAAGAGTTCTTGGAACTTGAACTTGAAAAAGTTGAAAATTTCGGAAATAAAATATGTAGATTGCTAGAAGAACAAAATAAATTGCGTAAAGATTTTATAACCTTTTTAAGCTCAAATATTGACAATGTAAAGCGAAAACAAAGAAAACGACGAAGAAGTTCTAGTAGTAGGATATGATATTTTGTTTATATGAATAAGTGTATGTATGTATTAGAGATGGGCGAAAAATTTCGTAGCAGCTACCGGATGAAGGTGTTATTTTTATCCGCAAAACACCGACGCACACAAATTGATCCTAGTCTATACGGCACCCGCCTATAGTGACGACAGCGTGCCGATTCGAAGGCAGAGAGGTGAGTTGAAGTAGAGATTTTGCCTTCCTTCTCTCTCTCTCTCTCTTTTCTCTTACTCGATAGTATGTTGTTACTAGGCGATTTTTTTAAGTCGTTCGCGAATGTCCCCTCCAAGAACAAAATTCTGTCACGAACTAATGCGCCCCCCAAGTGTCCCCAATCAGTTGCTTCCCCTGGCAAATGCACTTTTGCCTCCCTCCAGATCCTGATTTGGAGGACTCCCCAAGGGCGCGCTTACCATTCCCAAAAGACTGCTGAGGCTGTTGTTGCTATCTGGCAACAGAGCACGGGAAAATTTAATTTGGAAAACATAGCTGAGAAGCAAAAGCTTACGTTTTTAGTTAGCGCAGAAATTGTGCTTGAATTTTTTTAACAAGATAAAATGGTAAGTATTAAATAAGGTTTTTATTCTCTTACATATTGTTGTAGGTTTTATATTACAATATATTGTATAGTCTAAATAGTTTGCTAATGTTTCGTTTCAATAATGTAAATACAAAAAAATTGTGTGTGTACGTTTACGAAAGGAAAGGTAAATTTGTGTTCCGTGCAATAATTATTACGTAATACGTATTTTTACTGTTGTCCTTATTCATACGGTTAACACTCAAATAGTTCGCATGTATAGATGGAGGAATTTGAACTAGCAAGGGAGATTAACTTTTAATCACATTTGTTCTAATTATTCGTGTTAAGAATAAGTAATTGGATTTGTAACAGCCACTACTTACTAGAATTTACATTTAACTCACGCACGTATTTAGAACTTGGTTTTTTAAGGCGTCCACGGACTTCCTTTGGGGATTCAAGGTGTGTGTGGACATGAAATGTATATTAAACAACAGATTACAAGTAAATATGTTCATCTAAAATGGTGATTTTATGCTGATTTTAGTTGGAAACAAATTACTCAACAGTTCTAAATAGTTATTTTTAATCTGTTATTTTTAACCGAAATATTTATATATAGCAGCTATTCTAACAACTGTTACGGTTAATATCAATTTTGCCCATCTCTGGTACGTATTGATTGAATTGTATTTGGTGCTTTTGAGTACTAAAATAAATATATTTGAGTAAATATCTATGTCTTCCTAATTGTTTACCGAATACAGGTTGATGAAAACAGTACTGTTTACATATATATATATATATATATATATATATATATATATATATATAT
>JAGDQP010024111.1:0-28342 GCA_022664845.1 Lepisma saccharinum | reverse complement strand
CCTCAGCCCACCAAGCAGTTAACCCAGAAAAATAAAAACGCAGACAGCAGTTTCTTCATGCCTAAGAGGTTAAAAAAAATGCCGGTGGTATTCAGTCTTGGTTCATTTCAAATGTATTATCAATATACTGTATAATTAAATATCATAGGGTATAGGATTCTGTTTCATTTAAATAACATTTTTTAAAAATTCCACTCCGACGCAAGGAGAGTGTGCGCTCTCCACCCCTCCCTCTCCTTGGCTTCGACGACTACTCACTCGGCAAGCTTCGGTAATTTTCGCGAAGTGGGCGTAGTCGGTGCCCTAGTTCACGTCGCTGGTTAACGTCAAGTGTTTTACACTGTCCCTCTACAGATACATATCCACTTCTCTCTCTCAAGCCAAGGTAGCCCTTCTCTTTCACAAAACGCAATTTTTGTTCCCTACAATAACAAATTTCACTTCTGAAAAGAAAGAAACTTTCACTATGAAATAGTTCATTTCAAACACTGTCTCAAGAAATGTCTATAAAACTATAAAAATCAACACTTCAAACATTAAATTTTTCCTTCTTTCCTTCGATATGCACAGAAACTCTGAATGCCTTTTGTCATTTAAGTTGTAGAAACGGGATGTGAGATACATTGTTCTCATATACATAGTTAAATTAGTTTAATAGTTATATGCATACGGTAGTTTGATAGTTAAATTAACACTTTGAATACAGGTTCTTAATTAATATCTACTAGGCTACCCGTATGCACATCAGTGAATAAGGGAAGATATAGGGTTTGTCCTTTATGTCTGTCCACCCCCCTTAGATCTCAGCAACTACAAGTCCGACAGAGCTGAGCCATACACCGTTCAATTCGTCATGACCTCAAACGGTGGGGAAAATTATGACTGGCTCTAAAACTGACAAGCAATTTTCATTTTCTTCTCCCTCTAGATCTCAGTAACTACAAGTTAAACAGAGATGAACGATACTTCGTTAGATTCCTCAAGGTCTGAAATTGAGGGTGGAATTATCAGTTTGACTCTAAAGCTGACAGGTCCTTTTTAATCGCTTTGTATTCTCCATTTGTTCTCCTACTCAATCTCAGTAACTACAAATCCGACAGAGATTAGCCATACACTTTTCGGTTCTTAATGGTCTGAAATGGTGAGGAAAGCTATGAATATGACTCTAAAAGTGACAGGTCCTTTTGAATCGCTTGGTATTCTCCATTTGTGCCCCTACTAGATTTCAGTAACTACAAGTCCGATAGAGATGAGCCATACATCTTTGAATTCACAATGATATTAAACCATGGAATCACCTATGGCAGAAACTCTGAAACTGGGATATTCTTTTCAATAATTTAGTATTCGCCATCTGTATGTTTCTTTGTAACCCCCCCTTGATGTCAGTAACTACATGCTACACAAAGATGAATCATACAGAGCTGATTTTGTCATAGTTTTAAACTATGAAGAAAACTATGAATGCGACTTGAAAACTGGCAGGTCCTTTCCAATCGCTTAGTATGCTCCATTTGTGCCCCTACTAGATCAAGGTAGTCCAAAGTTTGACAGAGATAAGACATTCACCGTTTCATTAGTGAGGAACACCGCTGGGAAAATCTATGCCTTTTACTGAAACTTGCCGACTGACACATTCGTTTAGTAATATCCATTTGTCCCTACGACTTTGACTCTTTCTTTTGGATACGTTATAATCTAAATTTATACGGGCGCCTTTTAGTTTTGTCTATAATAGAATCATTACTTAGCTTCTATAGAACATGTTTTAACGTAAACTAGAGCCAAGCAGATTGGAACAAATAATTGTGTTTTTATTTTACACATTGTGTAATAAAACGGCGAATGGTAATGAAAAGATGTAATCGCATTGACAAAATTATCAACTCACAACCGATTTTCAGATTAGGTCTTTAAATCGTGCAGTTCCTTCAGCATAAATGCACTCTATATATGTTAATTACTTCCGTGCCACGAAAGGGATCAAACGAAGTTTACATAAACATATTCTATGAGGATCATTCAATAAACATTTCCGTTACCAGTTTCAACTTATTTTATGAGAATATGATTCTGCATGTTGTTGGTTAGGTTCGGTGTGCTAAGGTGTGAAATGGACTCAGTTGAATACAGATCAGTCAAAAGTTTCCTCTACTTGAAAATCCATACACCACCGGATACGTTCGATGAGATGCAATCGATTTATAGGAAAGAAGTACCATCGTATAACGTATTCAAGCACCTGAGTCATCAGTTCAAGTATGGTCTTTAGTCTGTAGAAAGGACTACCATTCTTTGGCGACCACAACCCGCAACTTATAAAACACTTTCAGGCAATTAGAGGAACCTCTCTATTTTGGAGGATCACATCATCATTTTGGATAAGTAGCATAAGCTCTCAGGATCCGTGTGGAGTTTGTAAAGAAAAACTTTCATGACAATTTGCACACGCAGAAAGTGTCTAAAAGATGGGCTAACCTGTGCTGATATATTTGCCACAAAAGAAACGAGTCACGTACACTCGCGTGTTTTAGCTACGTGCCAAGAAAATCAGAATAACTTCTTCGACACATTAATCAAGCAAGATTAATCATGAATTTATGATTATTTTCCAAATACTAATACCCAGTGGAAGTAATACTTGCATTATGACTCACCATCTCCGAATCTAATCGTCACTTATCTACCTGTCGTCGGCACGTATCTAATCTTTTACGAAAGGTCACGGCCTTTTGGGACCTGCACGGGGTGGTGGATATTGATTCCCCGGAAAGCGTAACACGATTACGGGGACATATTACGTTTCACTGCTGTAAAAATTGAAGACCGTTAAAACCACACTGTGTGTCATGCGAACAAAATTTGTCCTCTTTCTCCAAGACTAAGCTCCTGTTTGCAGATCACAAATTGTCCATGTAGAAGTACAACCATGCAACTATGAAATCCTTTCTCACCACTACTCCCCCGACCTTGAACATTCTGTCTCCCAATGAAGTCAGTTTTGGAACGCGGAGACACTTGACAGATGATAACTCGTTAATCTCTGAAGTCAGATCATGGTATCCGATGCAAACTTGCGAATTTCTACAGAGAATGGCTCAACAGCAGAATTAAACAATATCAGAAGTGAATGACTCTTGCTTCTACATAAGTAGAGAAGGTCTAATATCTAATTCGAGTTTCGCCCCTTTCAGTCCGAGGTAAGTGTCTCAGGTGAAATAATCCATTAATGCCTCTTATATGTAGACACGAATTCACAAAAACATGAAATTAAAGAAGAAAGTGCGAAGACACATTATAGAATAAATGTAATACAGGAAAAAAAAATATAAGTACAAATCGATGGTATCCATGGAAACAGAGACGAATAAGGAAGATACTGTATATACCAGGTGTGTAAATATGAAACCGGAATTTGTGCATAGACAGCGTTAGCTGTCACGGTGTATATCGTAAATCTGCGTTCTTGACGTAACTTGCTTGTTTTTACTTCAGATATTGATTTGCAACTCAAAACCAGACAAGTTGCATGTCATAGTGTAGTATTTAATAGCGTTGAACATGGCGCAATTTGTACCTACAATCTGCGGACAGCATTGATTTTTGTTAGCATTTGAAGAAAACTGCTGCAAAATCGCATCGCATGCTTGTCGAAGCTTACGGAGATCATGTTCTTGGTAAGTCGCAGTGCTATGCGTGGTTTACAAAATTTAAAAGTGGCGCTTTTGACGTGAGAAACGAAGAACGTGGAAGATCACCGAAAAAGTTTGTAGAAAGCGAATTGCAAGTTTTGTTGATTGAGGATGACGCTCAAACGCAACAACAACTCGCAGATCAATTAAATGTGACATGAGAAGCAGTTTCCATACATTTAAAATCCATGGGCAATATTCAGAAGGTGGGAAAATGGGTTACACATGCATTAGCTGAACGAAAGGAGGAAAACCGAAAAACCACTTGCGAAATTTTGCTCGCCAGGTAAAGGAAATAATTTCTCCATCGAATTATGAGCGGTGACGAAAAGTGGATCTATTTCGAGAATCCTAAGCGTAAAACATCATGGCTAACTCCAGGAGAATCGGCGACATCGACTGCAAGACCAAATCGCTATGGATGGAAGACAATGCTTTGTGTTTGGTGGGATCAGAAGGGGGTTATGTATTACGAACTGCTGAAATCTGGCGAAGCCGTTAATACCTAAAGTTACCGACATCAAATGATCGATTTGCATCAAGCATTGCGTGAAAAACGACCAGAATATGACCAAAGACAACATAAAGTGGTTGTGCTTCACGATAATGCACCATCCTACACAGGAAAACCGGTCAAGGAAACGATTTCCACGTTTGGCTGGGAAATCCTTCCGCATGTGGATAACTCACCAGACTTGGCGCCTTCCGCTTTTCACTTATTTGTATCGATGGGTCAAGCACTTGCTGACCAGCGCTTCACATCTTACGAAAATGTACGAAAATGGCTTGATGACTGGTTTGCAGCACAAGAGGCACAACTTTTTTGGTCTGGCATCTACATATTGCCGGAACGATGGCAGAATGTATCGCTAGCGATGGCCAATACTTCGAATAAAATAGGCGCTGGCGGTGGTAATATTAGGTTTACTATATTTCTAACCGTTTTCAAGTTATTGTGTGTTATATTTTATATTTGGTACATTTTGAATTCTTCATATAATTTCCATTAATTGCTACATGTTATACAAAATTTGAACGTATCCATATGGAATGTTAATAAGACCAAGTACAGCATCTCTGATATATGCTACGTACTCCGTCCGTCATTTTAAGTTCTACTATTTTCTTCAAATAGTAATAGGGATAATTGAAATATCAAATATATTTGCAATATTCTCCGGAACTGACTGATGTAATATGTTTACCGTATCTTTAACCAATCTCAAATTATTACAAGTTAATTAAATAATATATCGTTTTTAATTCCATAGTCCTTGCGTTACGACCCGTGTCCAGTCTGTGACTCCCACACACATCGCAACGGTGTTCAATACATTTTCGCAAGTGTACGCCTGGAGCGGCTGTATAGGTAAGGTTGTTGGCGGCTCCCATCCAGGCAACAATACTTTTAGAAGAAAATATTACTTTGTGTTAATCTTAATAAATAAGAAGTGTACATTCGCATTGCAGTATTTACATGTTTATTACACAGCACACAGTAATGTCAAATATGCGAGAGAGAGTAAAGACGGATTAGTTAGATTTCATTGGTTTTCGCTAACAACTGTCACTGTTATGATTGAAGGTATGTTTGCCAGTATCAAAAACGCGTGTTGAGATTTTTATCAAAAATAAAAGAATAGGGAGGGAGAAAATGGTGTGGTTACCTTGACTGTAGTTACCTACTGAATTGTTTACCTAGATATACATAAACGGTACAGTGAAATGAGGGGGAGCACCGCCCTGTGGAAGAAGTTTAGTAAATTCGCCGTCTTCATGCAAGGTAAGTGGAGGATTGAATCTTGGAGGTAGCGGAGATAATTATTACCAGATAAAGTATCATCAAAAACATTCCATCAAATACTCGAATATGCCATATACCACACCACACCAGAACTTTTCGTGTAGCTTGTATTCTACCTGGTTGATACCAATGTGAATTGGTGTTGGGCCTCTCCATTAGTAACTAAAGACTTGATAACTAAAAAAGGATCTTTAATGCAAAAGTATGATTACTCCAAAGTTGCTTTAGCGCCTCTCGCAAAACTAAGGACGCCGATGCGGATCATCCTCTCTCAATTTATGTGGCATTTACAGCTTGTACTTGAGTAGCATTTATGTTTGTAGAGGAGACGAATAACATAAGTCTGACTGAAGCCACATTCTCATAATTTATTTCTTGTGCACTTCCTATGACTTTTAACAAGGATTGTCAAGACCCTTCAATAGGTGAACAGACAATATCATCTAGAGCTAAGAATATATTAATAAACATTTATGCAAGAAAATATTTTATTTCTGTGTGTTAAACTGTCATCACTGCTACGTATTATAATAACTATTGAGCTGTATATAGGTACAAAAGCTCCATGAGTGATTGAATCATAGCTAGTCCGGCTGAAATCTGTACTTCGAAGGAAGAAATAAGATATCTGACCAAATTTATGTTTTGAGAGAGAAGAAAATCATATGATAGAATGCGCAGAGTTTTGTGAATGTAACGAACGTTTACAAGTGAATTGATAATTTCAAAAGTGGCTGAACAAGTGTTTGCATTTAAAGCTTGCCTGAGAACATATTGAGGTTACCCCAAAGTGTTGGTGACAATCTTTTGGGGTGGCATGTATGTCGCATTTTGAAACACGCGCGTACTATAACTAGAGAGTACTACAGTGAAAAGCTTAGGACTATGGTTAAACTTGGGAGTCTGACAAATTGACGTGTTTTACAAGTAAAAGAACTACTGCATCATGTCTGTAATATTCACCCACACGTAGATCATTTGAGAGCTGAACAAATTAACCAACATTTTTGCCGCACATTCACCTCACTGCTCACATATTGTCTATCAAAATTTGCTTTTGTGTAGATTCTCTTAAGTTGTTAATATTACTGAATATGTCTACAGTAAGCAATTATTCAAATGTACTTCCTTTTCTTAAAAGAAATAAAATAGCTATAGAAAGTTTTGTTTTATAGGTGAGTACTAAGTCATTCAGGACCGGAATACAGAATTTGGTTTTAAACAATTCACTCACTGTGTTCTAGTGATATAACAGGGCTAACGTCAGATTAGAGCGACCGTAAACTCAAATCGGGTCATCTTAAATGAATATTAGAGCCAAATGTGCTTCTCTGAACAGTAATTTGGGTCATATTCATATTAAATGGATACAAAATAACATATTATAATTTAACGACAAGTGAGATACGTGGGAGAAAACAACAGAGCATCAGTAATCTATTAGATTATAGTACCTCACGTTATGTCGCATATACAAAATTTCGTTCGACGAAACAATAGTATAGTCAAACATGTATAACGCTAAAGGAAAAAAAAGTTATTTTCCAATAGAACTGGCCATACTAATTGAGGATATTAATATAGTGTACCTGCAAACCAGGCTCTGGGCAATTTTCTGTCCTAACCTATTGCGTATGCTGTAAATCCAATTAAATTGCATTTATCCAATAAATCAAGTTACATAAGAAAACATTCTCCCACCTAACCCATTTTAGATATAATTATCTCAAATAACTTATAGGATCTTAGGGAAAATCATGCAGGAAACTAAAAACGCATTTACTAAGCAACGGATTTGAGCTTAGTAATTATATTTAATAAATAGGCTAATAATACATTGACATTTGAGTATTTTGTGAAGTCCGAACAACTAGGTACACTGTATGTTTTAATTTTATCGTTTCAAACACCTGTTTTCTCTAAATCTATTCCTAGCCCCACAGATGCTGAGTCGTGTATGTGTGACCAAATTGGAAACTTCATCCCTCTTGAGATAATGGACTGAGCCGGAGCGGTTGAAGGTCACCATTGAGAGGCAAACTCTGAGTAGTGTTTCACGTGCTATGTAATGGTTAAGTGCAGAATGGCTCCGAAAGTGAACCGCTTTGGGAACGATAACATTGTTGGACTTTTCCTTGCCAAACATTTCGTTTAACAAATCCACAAGCAGAAGAACTGTCGAACTGAATACTGTTAAATCATCATCAAATGATATAAAAGTCAACGGATTCCAAATATCAATTTCCCCACTTCGTAGCCATGAATGCGACCCTCCACTGTAGTGACATTATCTGGGGAGCAGAGGTTACGTCGAATGGCTCACGATAAATACCACCACCGAACAGAATGATGGCCGCAAGAGATTTATTGCCCAGAGAACTACCAACTACACCATGCGTGACAAACATCTCCGAAGATGAAAAATGAGTATTGACTTTACCTAACTAAGGTCCATCATTGTGAAAGCAAAAAAAAAAAAAAAAAAAAAAAAAAGGCGGACGGATATTTGAAAGTCATTTATTCGGTGGCAAATTGAAGTATTTAGCGAACCTGAATGAAGCGGTAGTGTATCTGTCCGATTGTCCGATGAGAAGCACCTTTCTAAGTTCATTCCCCAGTGCAAGAAAACACACGAAAAGGGATTTATAGTGGTGTCACATTTATATTTACATTTTAGGATACATTTACAGGGTAAGTTGCCATTGCATATGGTGGTGAACAACCGCAGAAATAACTCCCAATACTATCAGCAACACATCCTTACTCCAATTTCCACCCAAGACGTTCTTCGTCTGCATGAAAATGTCGTACATATGAGCAGCGTGAAAAAAGATAAGGTTTCAACACATACCTATGCTTCTACACGGGTATCCTGATACTTAATGGCAGGAACCACTGTAATTACAACCATCCCATTTCAGAACATATCAGTCAAATCCCCGGATGCGAGTCCTATGAATTACTGTGGCTTTTCTTTACTCAAGGGAACACTTTCCTCGCGTCGTGTAGCCACTCTGCAGAGTCTGTAGGAAGCACGAGAGGATCTATGACAGAAAATCTTATGCTTGTGGTGTGTGTGGCTGGTACAAGGAAAGTTACGGTGCAGAGTCATTGTCTGGAGTCAAGACGGACAAGAAAATAGTGACACGATGGATTTTCGTATGATATCTGCAATACAAGTTTGTCATATGGGACTCAGCCTCTGTAATACCTTAAGTTGTTATTTTTTTCTGCGTCTCGCCTTATGCTAAGATGGGATCTTCTCCACCTTTGAGCTAATATGAAAAACAAAATAAGGGTTAACAGATCAACATGGGATGTTTTTGATAGGACGTTGATCTTTCCAAGTATAGCATTGATCACCACGATAGATTAATTTCACGATTTTACAAAAAACTAATTTTATTTCGTTTCATTTTTAGAACATTGAATATTCAATATTCATTACCATTACTAAATACTGTAGTTTTGGTTCTATATGGTTTTAGTGGAAACTTAATGCATAATATAAGTAATGTACTATGTCTCTGTCTGTATAGTTTATAGTATTAAATGTTTACTATGAAGAGTTTCATATCAAACTAATTAAACCAGTTCTCGTATCGCGTTGGGAAACACTGATATTGCGTTTTAGAAAACCTTACAAAAATAGAGAGCTCAAAAATATTATTAAAATGTAATAATAATAAAATAAATATCGAAGCGAGATAAGTGTAAACGTGCAAAAGAATGAAATGTATTTTTCACGAAATGGCTTTTAATTCGTTCTAGAGTTTCTAATTACTTCCCAACTGGAACATTAAGTGTTTCCCGTTTACTTTCAGGAATGCCTTCGTCCTCAGGACCTTACACTGTGACTGCGAATACTCGCCAGTTGTTTTTATTTATCGTATGAGATTTTACTGCTTATGCGCTCTCTACACATATATATAACAGAGCGTGTAATATTGCAATTTAATTTTATTCTCTAAATTTAATTCAATATAATATATATTTCGAGATATTATAAAAAGGTAATTGTATCATTTACTTAACAAACCGCTCCAGTTTGTAAACACAAATTTCCTGTGTTTTTATAAACATCTGTGACTCATTTGTCAAACCTGAAGTATAAAATAATTATTTTCGATACTCTTTCGACATTTTATTTAAAAATGTTGCATGATTCAGCTACTACAAAATCGGGTTATAAATATGAGAAGACTAACAAACCGTCAAATCACTCACAAAACTCTTTCGTGTACTTTTAATTTCTTATTTCGGAAACGTAATTATATTGATGTATTCACGAATAATCACGACACCTATATTATTTCACATTCCTCCATAGACAGTTCTTTTAGCAATTTAAGATGAAAAAATATATGAAAATGCTCTTCAGATTTTCTTATATACCTGGAAGTTTGCCTCTAAAAAATCTGCATCTGTAAATATTAACTTTGTTGATCAGAATCCGCTGCTAAAGCCGGATGTCATTGACAAAACAATAGGCAATTAGAAATTTTAGGGTTTCCAAACGGCAAAACCAGGGAGTATTATGTCTTGTCAAAGTGATGATTTTAAAATTTAATGTGCGTGGAATCAAACTACATACGTATGAAGTAAGAATTCTTTCTCCTTTCAATTATCCTTTCTGTTCTATGACTACTGTGAAAGTTATTATCTTTGGTAAACCCGTTTGATAATCAAAATGCATAGTTCTTTTGTACGAGATTAAGAGTAAGGAAAGCCTATTAACACTGCATTCGAGATATCAAATGAGGCGTGCCAATAACAATCATTTCATTGGGTTATGACTTAGTAAACGGATTTGTTACTTAACGTCTGTTCAATTTAAAATTTCCAGTTGAAGAGCATTATCATATCATATTATTAACTGCAAACGGGATACGCTATCCTAATGAAACGTAATTAGTTATACGTATTTAACCATATCAAGAAGATCTGAAGTTCTCTGACTGCACTTCCGCTTCCTACGTAAAAGTTGGTGAAGGTCTCAACATGATTTTGAGGATTAATCTTGTCTCCTTCTTTCTGCTTATTTGTATACAGGTAAGGTTTAATTTTGTATTTTCAGTATATTAATTTCAAATTATATAAGAAATTAATTCCTTGTGGTACAGTGTATTAACCCTTTCAATGCCAAGAAGAAGGAAATATTTATGCCCACCATTTCGTATTTTTGTTATTGAATACCTGAATTGCAAAACATTCCAAGTCCACTTTCTTTTGATATTTTCATATTTTTTTTGTTCTTCGGTATCCATGTTCCAAGGGCTATCCACTTGCATAAATATTACCAAATAATTTCTGCTGATTAGGATAACATACGAAGACTTTCGACTGTTTTTAGTTTCTCCTGAAAAATATACTCCGATGGAGTTAGGATATTTTTAAATTCAGGTCTTTAATTATTCTATTAATTCTTTGTTTAAAACTTTGAAAATATTTATAAATGTTCAATATGTTTACCTAGAGCAGTGATGTTACCATGGCTCAATTTTAATCTTGCTTTCTTTCATATTTCTTTTCTTTTGGTGATGGGTAAAAAGTACCCAAGCCCGTTGGTAGAAGACATGATTAAAATTTCGAAGTGTTACTCCTAAATAGTAGAGCTATGGGTAGTTATTTCCCGCGTTTCCTGAGCTTCGCGTTTAGACTTATACCCATAGAAACACTCAGTACACCACAGGCGTCTCACGTGTCAGTGTTACCAACTTATTTCAAAACATTCTTTTTTCTACTTTGCCATACTTTTGGGACTATCCGCATTCATTTACAAAACATTTTGCACACGTGTGTACTAGATTCTGTTATAAGTTATAGAGGTATATGTGGCGCCGCAGAAGTTAATGTTCCAAATCAATTTCAAAAATTATTATTTCGAAAAAATAAATACTTGTATTATTGAATCTATGTTTTACAAATCACGTTTGTTTATAAAATTCTTAAAGACTGTAAAACAAATATACTGGGAGGAATATCGGTTAGAGGGTACATTCGTTACTGCGAATGTCCACCATCTTGAATCTTCTTCCATTTTCTGTAATGAAAGGTGATCAAGCAATATATCAATATGAGCTAGATGTTATCAGAAATACAATGGGGAATCAATTTTGCCACATTTTTATTCTTGATAGAGATAATGAAATGTGGCAGAATGCATATTTGTTTCGAAAGTCTGGAAATCCTCTGTTCTTTTTGAAATATTGGAGGAAATGTAAACATATCGGGTACTAATGTGTACTGGACACTATCTATCCACTTGTCGCTAGTATATATATCAGGTTTCCTTTATTTTCTTGATTCACCTCTCGAATAACACATTCCAAAACCTTATTTCGGTTTTTCATAGAATTTCAGTATTCTATAACAGAATCTTTTAAGCCAAACATGCAATTCAGGAAGAAATGAGACAAAGAAAAATAAGATTCCTGGAATGTTATCCTTTTAAACCATATTGAAAACGAGACTCATTTCCCGTTTAATGTAACGAATATTTCTCTTGACTTGCCCATAGAACGAGAGTAAATTAACAACTTCCTATCTCAGTTAAATTTGGGCAAAATTTGGAATTTTATTCTTCTTGAATCTCAATGATTCAAATATAAACAAATAAACAAACACCGAAAAAAATGTCATTTAGTTAGATGAAAAAAAGTATTCATTAGAAATAATGAAGAGGAACAGAAAATGTGAAATGATGGCTGGGACTCTGCAACAAAATGCATGACCTAGGTGAATGGCTAATTTACTATATATGTAGGTAAAGCAAGAAATTTATTGCGAAAGAATAATAAAGTATGATGATATGAACTTTGCAGAATCATCAGCTTAGTGGCAAATCAGCAAGTCATTCTACGAATATTAAGCAGAATATTATACTGTAGAGTGGAAGCAGAAATTGAAGAGGAATAATTTGGCTTTGGAAAGAAAAGAAAAAAATAATCACTATTATTAGCTTTTAATAAGAATAGAAGAGATATATCAAGGCAGCATGTGCAGTATTAGTTGATTTAAAAAGCGCTTGATCGAATCAACTGGTAATTCCTAATGCAGGTATTGAAAATGCAGGTGTGGAATATAAAAGTTGATAGCTTATAAGAACTCGTATCTAAATTATAGAGTTGGATTAAAAGTTGAGGAAGACTAATCAGAAATAATAGAACAGGTCGAGAAATAGATCAAGGATGTTTACTTTGTATGCAATATATATAAAAAAGAGTATGTAAATAATTACTCAAAATAGACATTCGAGTTTGTCTGACGAAAAATAAAGTGCTTTATATTTCCGGATGATGTGGTTCTTGCAGAAAATGAGACAGGAGTTTAGAAAATTATAAGTTACAGTCAGATGAAGAATACCTTTAAGGAAGATGGCATGAAAATAAACATAATGAAATTAAAATAATTGGAACAAATCGCACACTGACAAATACCAAAATTTGACGAGCGATGATATGAAATTTGGAAAACATATCAAGGCAAGAACAGCGATGACAAGATATACATTCACTAAGAAGAAACTCTTCTACTGATTATTGAAGAAGGAGTAGGGGAACATATTAATTAAATGTTTTGTAGGAGTATTGTTGTTATATGGCAAAGAAACATTAACTTTAGGAAAGAATAAGTGGAAGACTTTAAAATGTGAACTTTAAAAAAAGACTTTAAAATGTGGACATGGAGAAGGATGAAGAAATCAGTTGGATGGAGATGATATAACATTAAGTATTGATCATTAGAATAGGTTACAAACGAACAATCCTGCAGACAACATTGAAGAGAGAAAGAAAGGAATTGAGTTTAAGCTCGAAGAAAAGAAAGGAAGAGAACGGAGACGAATCCAACTTGTATTAGGAAAGATAAATCATACGCTAAGGTAGAAAGGAGAGGACAATCATGAATGCATATAATTTACCTGCTCTTGAAGGATCTGCTGCGTTTGGTACAATACAAACAATGATGAGAGAAACAACATGTTTATTGTTTGGTAGGAAATTGAACGTTAGTTTAACATTACAGTCTCGAGGCGCGGAAGGATGGATTTTAATAAAATTACAGAGTATTGTTCGAATGGGACGCTGAGTGGAGCCAATGCGGTACTCTATCCTGGAATTCCTTTTCTATCGAACATTTAAAGTTGTGTCAACTACCGACTTCAACTCAACCCAACAAACACAGGCGAATTGGATAATGTGGGTTCACTAGTCTAGGGTCAGACAAGAGCTTCATTACAGACTTTTTTTTTACATAGACTAGTGTTTGCTTTCTTAACTGGCTGTGACTGGATCCAAATAAAATTTTCGCTCATAAGCAAATCAAGCTTCCTTCGACAAGTGCTGCAACGTAAACAAGCTTACCAAATCAAGCTTCCTTGACAAGTGTCGCAACTGATTGTAAACTTAGCAAATCAAGCGAAAACGGTTTAAGCAAGGTTGCATCAAAACCCTTCTTCATTTCGGAACATAAAGATGGTGAACATGCTCCTAGACATTTGGATTTATTTTCAAAATAGTGTTGCCCTCCCTGTAATTGCAACGTCGTAGATTTTCAACTACGTCACCAGCAATAATACTTGTTATTTCTATAAATATTGGTAACAATGTATCATCTCAGATATGGTCTAACTGACTGTAAGAGATTAACCATGATTTGGCAGCAATCCTGTCACAGATAGCATGCTAGCCTGCAATAAGATTGTTGATCGCTTGCTTTGAAACTGTCACGTTTGATATTATGTAAAACTTAATGAATAAAAACTAAAGAAATTTAAGTCGCTTGCAGGTTGCTATAACTAACCTAATTCAAACTTTTTTGAAGAAGCAGTTATGCGAGGAAGTTTGTCAAAAATGAAATGTATATCGAGTTTTATTTTGTTGCAATTCTCCGTGCCATGAAGTTCTATCACGTGCCAGGACTAATCTCAGCCAACTCTCACGCTTTTGGAAAGCGATCTAGGTGTAAATTTCCGTGCTGTAGTAACAAAAACATCGGATCAGTGTGCCGGTGGTTCCTACCTAGGACAATGTTCACATTTTTACATTAGTTTCTTTAATTCACAATGCTACATGTGTACTCATATTTTGAAATATTAATTTAACCTATTTCCCAACGTCATAAAATAATGTAATTTTGCACACCGATGTAAGCTCTACGAGATTACTTTATTAAAATTTTCCTTTCATCTCTTTTTATATTTTAAAATAATATTTTAATACTTTCTAATAAAAACGTGTTTATCCTAAAATAAATGCTAGCTTGCAACGATTTTGAATTTGACGGTTTGCATAACACTTTAGAAATTGGGTTTCAAAACAGCTTGGGAAAAACTATCCGAACAAAAAAATAACTCAAAAAGAAATATTTTTAAATACATATTACCCTTAAACAATCAGTACTAAAAATTTAAAAAAAAACTTTGGCAACTAAGCTTAACGAAAAAGAAAATCATGAAGTGTGCCAATTGAAGAATGTATAAACTGACAGTATATAAAGCGCGCCCCACTTTTTTATTTGTAGTCAAGAACAAACAAATTTATCTTTTAAATTTTAGTGTCAGATAGGGTGATACCGACCAGATATGCTGCGCACCAGAAATATTCCCAGAAGGATCAAAACCAGTATTTCCGCTTTGCAGTTAGTAGAGGGACAAAGGCTAGGGAAAGTTAACCCCGAAAAAAAATATCAAAGTCAAGGGAAACAGCTTCACGTGATGATGAATGTCATCGGCAAGGCTCGGAGGTGGACAGAGGCTGATCTCATGAATGTCTGCTTCCACTATTGCGAGCTCGTAGAGCTGACAACTCTACACCGCTGAAGCATGCCGAAAACATCGGATCTCCGGGAGCAGACTTCTTCAGGGGGCTCCAAGAACAGGATTAAGAAAGTCCTTAGGATTGGAACGTGGAACGTACGAACGTTATACAAAACGGATGCTCTTCAGGTGGAGGCACTTGAGACGGAGAAGTACAAGTTGGACATATTAGCGTTACGAGAAATCATTTGAATTCTTGTATACTAGTCAAGAATTCAACCAAAAGGAGAGTACACTTTCTAATACGGGGGTACATGATTTCGGAACAAGATTTCTCATTAAGAGTAATATATTTTCGGCGGAGCAGAATATACATAAGATAAAGTGAATTTTATGGGAGGTAACAGCACTATGACTTACGCAGAATATAGAGCTTGTAAACGAAATACCATGGTGCGTTATGCTCCTACTGAGGTGGCTAATAGTAACGACACAGATATAATTTACGAGGAGCTACGATGATTGTTTGATCTATTACCGGAGTATTATATAAATATTGTGTTAGGTGATTTAAAAGATAAGATATGTAGGGAAAAATTATAGACCTAATATAGACAAATACAGCCCTCAGGAAATCAATCCAGCAATGAAAAAAAACGATAACTTTTGAGATGTCGAAAACCTACTACTAAAGAGCACATACTGTGTACTAAAAAATATACACATATCTCCGGATGGCAAAGCTCTGAACCAGGTCGTTCGCGTATTAATGGATAGACAAAGATACACCCACATAATTGACGTTAGATCATACAGAGGAGCAGAAGGTGACACGGAACATCAGTTTGTGACCACAAAAGGGAGTGAAAAGTTATGCAACGTGAACAGAAAAGCAAAGGATCAAAACAACTGAAATTCGATTATGAAAGATTAGATAACGAGAGCATAAGAGCAGATTACCAACTGTAAATCACAAATAGGTTCGAAATCCTATTCGACTCCAGTAGCAATAAAGATTACATTAATAATGAAAGTGACGAAAGTAAGACGTGCTAGGCAGTTTGTGGTAAATTGAAGGGTGAAGCGACAGAACGTTTAGTTGAGAAGAAACAGCAGAAAAACAAGTCTTGGTTGGATAAAGAATGACTTAAGCTTCACAACGAACAAAAGCAAGCAAGGTATGGACGGCTAGTTAATAAAATCGAAGCAAATGTCATTCACTAAACGCAACGCCACACGGATTTCAGATAAAAGGCGAGAATTTTTGATGCGGAAGAATCAAGAAATAGATGAAAACGGCGCGAAAAACAATATACGAGATATGTACCAAAGGTTTAGTTCAATTAATAAAACGGGAGGAACTGCAGTAATCAAGGAACTGAATAAATTAAATATTGTACGTAGAAAGGAGAATGTTCCAAAGGATGGGAAACTTCAATAATAGTTACGATTTATAAAAAAAGGCTATAAATCGGACTGTAACCATTAGACGTTAAATATTACAAAGTACTTGGTAATATCCTGCTACCTCCCCTAAGGGTATACATAGATACAATAAATTGAGATCACTAATGTGGATTTAGAAGAAATATATCCACGTTCGACCAAATTTTTCCTTGAGAGAAATCTTAAAGAAGAAATAGCAATACAATATAAGTGTTTACCAGCCATACATTGATTTTAAAACACCATATGACTCTATCAAAAGAAAAGTTATACAATATGCTGGTACAATTTGAAATTCCGACGAAAATCTTAGAATAAATATTTTAAACTGCCACTAAAACTGTTTAAGTTTGCGTTAGAACATGCGATTCAGAAAATAAAAGATTCCAAAAGGGATTAACATTGAATGGCTTTAAACAACTGCTTGTATACGCGGATGATGTGGATGTTATAGTGGACGATTTGGATGCGCTGCAAAGTAACACCGATGTTTTAGAAGAAGTGTGCAATGAGATCGGCACTAATCAAGGAAATACATAATTTTTTAAGTGCTATATGGTGAAAGTAGGAGCTCCTAAAAGGAATGGACACACCTCAATAATAGTTCCGATTTACAAAAAAGGCGATAAATCGGACTGTAATAATTACCGCGGAATCTCGTTACTTCCAATATGTACTATGTATTAAATAATATTCTGTTAACACGCCTAAGCGTACACGTAGATGAAATAATTGGAGATCACCAATGTGGATTTACAAGATATATATCCACGTTGGACCAGACTTTTACCTTGAGACAAATTTTGGAGAAGCTATGGGTATGCAATGGGACGGTCCATCAGCTATTCATTGATTTTAAGAAAGCAGATGATTCTATCAAAAGGGAAAAGTTATACAGTATTCTGATACGATTTGGAATTCCGAAAAAAATGGTTCTACTAGTGAAGATATGTCTCATCAACCCCATAAGCAGAGTACGAATAGGTCCCAGATAGTTTCAAGATTCGCAACGGATTGAAACAAGGAGATGCCTTGTCACTGCTACTGTTTAACTATGCGTTAGAATATGCGATTTTGAAAGTTAAAGGGGACAAAAGGGGCCATCATTGACAGGTTTGAATAAACTGTTTGTATAAGCGGATGACGAAGATTTAATTGGGGTCGATATAGAAGCAATACAAAGCAACACCGATTTGGTTGGTTTGCACTACATTCCGTCGTAGTTGGTTAGCCGAGGGAAGGAGACCGTTAGGAAGAACGACACGACTTAAGGAGGATCATATTGGAACCGATCTTCGAGAAGTACGTGTTAGTTATGAGAACTGGCTTGATCTTTCTCAGGATAGAATCTTATGGAAAAAGTTTGTTACTTCTGTGATGTACTTTGACATTCCGTAAACCACAGAGTAAGGGTAAATATGAATCGTTTAAGAAAAGCATATCTTTGAAAGTATTTTTAATTCTCTAAGTGTAATGAAGTGTTTGTGTTTTCTTTTTATCCTGTTAATGGTATTTCAACCATGATTTCTAAAAACTAGAATACTTGAAAAATTATCATTTAATCGCTTTGGGTTTAAATAATACCTTTACTAAGCTAGAATAAAGTTGTAAACTTGTTAAAGTAAGTTTGATTCACTTATGAATCAGATCAAAATTACTAAGTGGGTAAGTTCCATATCCTACTGTTCTCGCCAGATTGGTTATTGTATTCTATATGTTCTTAATAGTTCTAAAAATTACGTATTGTTTTGGATCTCAGTATGTAATATGCAGTTTAACTAATGCATATAAACATTTCTAAACGGTTGCTTTATGTTTATTATATTCCATTTGAGTGCATTATTGTGCAGTTATTTTCAATTGCAGTACTATAATTTTTCGCTATTTGTTCATTGCTATTATAATCACGTTACAGTTTCAAGGCCTCTGCATTATATGCGCACATATGAATATTCTCGATTCTTAATTTATTTATTGTGAAACAGAATGCTAATGTGGCTTCGTACTTTCATTTAAAAGTGACAATATATGTTCCTAACAGGGAGAGGGAGGAGAAATTTGAGATTATTTATGGAAAACAAAAATATATCCATCAGTAAAAATGTATTGCAAACAGTCTCAGTATATTTGTACGAAGTATCAATCAACTTAGGGTACAGTTGATTGATTGGGTGCAAGATGGGCATTTTAAGGAAGTTTCCTTTTTGGGTAAAACGTTTTATTTTGTTTTTCCAACTTTTATTTATATAATCACCAAATTCTATGTAATATTTTAACAATTGAGCTTAGGAGAAGCCGAAATATGATGGACTGCAAATTTCTTTTTTTGCCAACACTTTTGTGTGACAGTTTTCCTCTTTACGTTATCATGAATATTGATTTCAGGTAATGATTTTTAAAGTTATTGTTCAGCTGTTTTTTCACTCAGTCTGCAGTTGTTGCTGAAGAAATTTTTCAACTGAATGAATGGTTTTCTGGGTCTTCACTTTCTGAAGGAATTGAAGGTTTAAAAAGAATCGGAATAAAAGTGTGTGAACAAGAATTGTGTGCTAAATTCGTAAGAGAATTAGGTAAACAATAGATTCTCATTAAAATGACTTAATGATGCTGCATTCAAGATATCCTCTTTTAATCTTTCAAAGTGGTGGTCCAATTCGTCGGTCCACTTGAACATCTTACCTTTACCTAAGCCTTATGGGAAGGGTTCGATTTTAGAGGTAAAGTGGCGGACATGAATGCGTATAAACGATCAAACACCGAGAAAACTCTAAGGTTGACGTTTTGTTCGCGGTCGTTCAAAATTCTCTTATTCGTGCTATTTTAGGTGAAATAGCTACATGAAAACCATATATGTAGAAGCCCAGAACGTATAGCTCTAAAAAACAAGAGTTATCCTTGCAAGGCGAGGCGAGGCGCGAAGATCATGTTTTCTAAACCTTTTAAAAAGCATTTCTAAATGTTCTCATTGCTGTTCAGGTATATAGTCACTAAGCAACAAATCATCTGCAAAACTTGTAATCGTATTTGGTAGGTATTGTAACAATATTCTAGTGACTATGGACAGATACTCTGCAGAAGAGACCTGGCTCATGATACATCTTTGAAACTGAAGGCTTTCTCTTGTATGTGGAACTTCAAAAGTCATGTAACTCTATGAGCCTGGATGCAATCTAATCTTATGTTAATGATGCTGACATATCTATGGTGCTGATTGCAGTTTTATCACGTATGCTAGAAAGCACATCCTCTGCATTTAGAAGCGATATTGACAAACACTTAGTAATATTATTTTAGTCTTGTAAATTTAGTACCAAACGGAATTCCCTAGAGTTGGGATTTTTACTATCAACAGAGGAGAAGAATATTCGCTAGTTAACGTTTCTCAGATGATTCCTGCTTTCAGAAGGTCCTGTAGTGTCAAATCAACCTGCTCTCTAATTCACGGAGGCACTATCTCTTATGAAATGCTGCTGCTTTATCGACCTTTATACGATGAGTATAGCCTTTGAAGTATGAAATGTCACTTTTAGAATAAGCAAAGACGTCTCGATAGTTATCTTTGCCTTCAATTTTTCTGATAAATCTCTATTGATATCTAAAAGCGAGAGATCGAAATATTTTTCAGTGCGTCTCAATCTCTCTTCAATCTTTTGTTTTGTAGAATGTTTAATCATCGTCGGTGACGCTTTCTTTTTGTTCAGAAAATTTGAAAGTAATATCATCTAAATTCCGGTAGGTATACGCAATTGGTGAATTTTTGAGCAATTTTATTTTCCTAGAAGTAGGATTAATTATTAAGATAGTAGGTTTATGAACAGACATTTTAATGATAGATCTACAACACCATGTCTGTAACGCACATTTTTGAAGTAATTAACTTAAATGAATGCCGACTTGTTTTTCCCTGTTTCCTTGAGACTAAAAGAAAGAAAAAATATAATTTTGCAGGAATTATAATATATTTTGTAAGGCAGACATATGCTCACGCGTGTTGCTGGATCATATTTACAGCTGCCTAAGAAATATTGCTTTTTTCTTTTCCTATGCAACGGAATTGTGGTTTCTTCGCTTTCTTATAAAAAGAGAATAGATTTTGATCCATTTAAAATTTCGTTTGGAGGCTTTTTAAAATATCCTTCCCAAAAAATCGATTATAATCTCCATTTGGATTATAATGAAGTAGTGAGAATATATTGTATTGCCAATCTTGAATTTTATCAATGCTATATAATTTAGTTTGAGCAATTTACTAGCTATTGTAAATTGCGTTACAAGAGGAATTATCTTGCATTTCTTCGGTAGTTGAAATTTGGACAACTGGCTAATACTTGAGGCAGCAACTATTATTATTGGAATTGAATTATCATTTAAGAGGGGCAGTCAAATGAAAACTGAAAACCCGTTACAATGTAACAACATTATTTGCTTTATTGGAAAGTAATTGCTAGTTGTGTTAATACATTTATTCCACTGGTAGATGTGACAATCAATTCCAGTTTTTTAAAAAGAGTCAGATCGCTGAAGGATCCACAACCTCACCCAATCTTGCACTTCCACGTCCAACTGAAACCGGTACCCACGAATGTGACAGAAACGCATACTTTGATTCGTGATATCGCTGCAGGTGACTCAGACATACAGCCATCCTGTTAATCTTTGACCCGCCGTCAATTGGTGCGGAACAAACTGCGCGCAAATTTTTCGGAACTGCAGGTGATCTTTGATAATAGCATGCACGAAGCCATGGCTAATCCCGACCTGAACACGGATTTCTTCCTATGTGATTCGTCGGTTTTCCCGGACCACACCATCAATCAGCGCAATCACATCAGGCGTAATGATAAGCGTGTCCCGAGAAGTGCGAATCCTCTTGCAGTGATGTGTGTCCTTCGTGGAATATCTTGTGCCACTCGTGCACACTTGTCAGGGACATGCAGTGATCTCCAAACACAGCAGACATACGACGATGAATTTCTAGTGTTCCAGCACCCTCGGCCACCAAGAAACAAACCAAACCTCTCTGCTTTTTCTTTGTTTGCCTCCATTGCAAATGCTTGACGAACACACTTTTCACTACGCTCACCTCTAGAACAATAACGAAACAACTGTGTGGACCTGTGCATTTTCACTATACTTTTCTTCTACTCTACAGATGGCAGTTTCGATGAATAAAACATTGTTGCCAACTTTTTCGAGGAATGTATTTTATGGCGGCTGTTCGGTTTTTTATTTCACTGCCCCTTACTTATACATTAACTCGAAATAAATATTTATTTTCTTCCGTGTCATACGAAATAGTCTCTCTTCTTTCCGGAATTACTATCTGACTAGAATTAATGTTTGCTGTGGATTCAGCAGCGACAGATCCTTGCGTCTTCTGCTTCAATTGCATTCTTGGTGATTCAGAAGTTTCAAATTCTTGCCTGACAATTTCATTCTTCTCCTTGTCGACAGTTCCTTTGGTCTTCTGATTAGCTTTCACCTTCTTTTACTGGGCGCTGGCAGGTCTTTGGTCTAATATTTTTTTTATTTTTTATTTTTGGTCTTCGCCTACAAGTCCTTGGGTCTTCTGGCCTGGGGTTCAATATCTAGTTTCCCGTTTTTTTGTATTTTCTGTTCTTGTGCCAGCATACATGGGCAGAATTACCACACTTGAAGCAGACAGCACATACAGTAACTGTGTCACTATTATATTAATGATTCGTATCCTCCTTCCTATTGTCTTATTTTCTTTCCTTATAGCCTTCATTTTCTAATTATTATTATTATATTTATTATTGTCGTTTTCACGTTCTTTTTGTAGTATGGCTTCTGGTTCGTGTTAATTTTGATCACCATGAAGGACATATACGCCAATTTATATATTAGGTTATTCATGTTGTTCGATTTCTTTTGGACAAATTAAGGTTGACGATTTTCATAGTTGGATGAACGCCTATCTCTGTACTGGTTTAGTAAAAGGTGCAACGTTGATTACAGTAATAGATGCTTGTTCGGAGTCTCTACGTATATATTGGTTCATTAGAAGCAGCATGTAATGGGGATTTTTGTTATTTTGAGATTTATGATTTTTGTTGTTTTGTTGTTGATAAATGGCAGGTACTTTGCTTTGGAAACTAGAATTTTGACTAATTGAAAGTTGTACGTTTGGTAAATACAGGGTTAAGTTTTGAAGATTAAAAATCCGTAAATTAAAATTTTTGAGGTTTGAGTTGTGTTGACCTTGTTCCATCAATGTTTGCAGAGCTTGCGAACGTTCCAGAAATTCTCTCTTTTTAAACAGGTCGTTTGATTTTTCCAAATAATCAAGTTTATTCTGTAAATCAGGTACCGATATATAGGTTTCCAGTGCTATGCGTTTTAGACAAATGATAAAAGGTGTACCTTTTCCTCCTCGCACGTTTCGGGCAAATTATGACGAATGGCCCTTAGTTTTCGAATAAAATAGGCATATATAGGATCAGTTTTGTGCTGTTGAACAATATTGATTTCTATTTCGGCCTTTTAATGTGGAATCTTTGGTCGACTAATGCCTATAAGCTTATCTTTTAGCTGGTTATATGTGAGTTTCATCATTAGGTTTTGTGACTGTTGTTGAAAAACCATGTCGAGAGCTACATCCTGGAGATACATGGGCCAAACCTTTTTTTTATTTTTTGTACTGTCATTCCAGTTATGAAGAGTTGCAATACGCTCGTACAGTATAAAAGACCTATCTGCGTCCTCATTACTCTACCTATTAATTTTGTTAGATGCGGTAGGCTAAATGAGGGATTTGTAGCCATATCCGTGTGTTCGGTTGAATTACATTCGCTATCGGAATTATTATCAATAATTAAAGTGCGACTACCAAACGTCGTAACTATTACCTATTACCTCTAAAATTTACTACTCAGTCTCTAGTGTAACCCTAAAAAAATTACAAAACATACCTGACGTAGAAAATGTCCTTGTTGCAGCTGAAAGGAAAAAAATGCTTCTGAAGAATTGCTCCGTATATAATCATTTGATATTTTATTCTGCACTTCTTGTAAGAAAACTGTTCTGAGCACAGCGCACTTTTGGGCGCTTATTTATCACTGTCTAAAAACAGGATTCCACCACTTAAAATTTTGCGTGGGTTATGTGCCGTTGAAAACTATATATGTTTGGGAAAAGTTTTTGCAAACCCTGGTCGCATCTACCACGTAATGTTCCAGTGGTTATCTCATGTGCTTTATAGGTAGAACGGAAGGATGTAAGTGATTGGGTATTCAACCAGAACCAGTTTTGTTAAAAAATGTACAAGTACGAAATACGCTTACAGTATTTGCGTACAGTATTTATCAGTGAGCTAACAATTAAACTTATGGCCTTTTTCTTCTTTGGATTTTACGCCTCACAAAAGTAGGATGTTGTTCTACATAATCCCGTTGCAAACTGTGTGCAGAAATGGATACACACCAGTTCGTTGCAACCGTGTGCCTTAGTAATGACAGTCCGTCGCAACAATATAAACAATTGTCTTGTACAGGGACGCACCAGCCCGTCACTAACGGTGCGTGTCAGGTGAGAAACGAAGCATACCAGCCCGATGCAAATTGTGTACGCATGAAGGTGCTTTGGACCGTTGGTAGTCGTAAGTGGATAAGATAGAGAGATGCGAGGATCCAGACGAGGAGTGCTGTTAGTTGCATAGATGTCTGGATATTTATAGCGTCCTTTTGTTGTGTGGTCTTCTAAGTACCTCCTTCGGCTGTGCTAACTCCATCTAGCTGCTACTACAACTCCATCTTCGGTTCTGGGCTGAACTGCTGTCGTCGTCTGCTGGATATTTGCAATAGCTTGTGTCGCTTATTGATTGTTTACGTTACGATGCGTGTAGTACACATTTGCTTACAAAGCGAACACACATATTTTTTTTATTTGTTTATGTCTTGAATGAGTGGCACCTGCCCTCAGACACGCGGATCATTATGATATTTCAAGAAGTGATAAAATCGTACGAAAATAGTTTAAATCTGTAAAGAACTGTTATTACAAGCTAAGAATATTTTCGTTTCAAGTGGTGTCTATAATGAACATGAAAATTATGACAATTTATATTTCAATTAATTTTTGTATTTAGGCATCTAAGACTCGGGACGGAATAAGGTAACAGAAACGATGTGGGAAGCAGTCGTCCAGAACCCAAGTCGAAGGTATCATCGCGGCATTTACATTGTGTGACTAAAGACAAGCCCTTGTAAACCAAAGACAAGATGGTTGGCCTCTGTTTACGAGCCTCAGGAACTGCTAAATGAGAAGGAAAAGCTCGGCGGTGAAACAGATGGCATTCGAGACTTTTATCTCTGGGTGGCTTGTGGTTAGCATGTTCGCTTTCTGTATGCGAGGCCACGGGTTCAATTTCCGCTGGGTAAATTGCACGAAGTCGATTAAAGCCACTTTATCAGAAACTGTAGGAACCGTCCTCAGAAGCTTAATAGCTCGTTTATGAACCTAACAATTCATTTATTCATACATTTTATCAAGGTTCATATCCATAGTACTAAAATAGTATTGTAATATCACTACTAAATATATATCTTACTTTTGTAGTGTGATTACTCCAAGGACCAGCAACTTGTATAAGGTGAAACTTAATTTAGAAAATTATACTTCATTTTGCAATCACGCTTTGAGGAGAAAAAAGTAATAATATATTTTAAACACGTACTTCTCTTTAGCAATTCGTACTAAAAAGTGAGAATAATGTTGTTTGTGTATGGCTGAAGATAGAAGATAGAGGATGTATGGGGCACCCTCTCATGTGCAGTCACTTTATAAATTCTTGGATTGGCACCCCTTATTTGCTTATTAATCATGCATAAACAAAATTGTTTTTCACTTTTAGTGCCAATTGTTTTAGGAAAAATAGGTCTTAAAATGTTTTTTATCCTTTTTTCGAGTTATTTAGGTGTTCGGATACTTTTTCTCAAGCTAATATTTTGTGATCCAAATTCTAAAGTTTTCTACAATCAGACTAACGCAACATCGTTGTAGGCTAGTATTTAGTTTATCATAAAGAAGTCCACATTGAAAAAAAAAACAATTAAATTATGCTTTTAAAAATATATATACGAGTGTCATTTAAGTCGAACTGGCAACACTGCTACGATTGGAGTGTCTTGTGGGCAGGTGACAAATGACGAACGTAGTGTGTGCCGTGGATGTGTACGAGTCAGTTCAACGCTGTTGCGGTCCCATATTACAGTGTGCGTGGCGAGTAAACAGTGTTAAAGTGATTGTTGTATGAAATACCGCCCTAACGCAATGTTCACGCGTGCAGAACAGCGTGTGTTTATCAAATTCCAGGTGGCACGAGGGCGAAATGCTAGCACGATTCACAGAGGATTAGTAGAGACCTGTGGTGAAGCTGATCTACCGTATCAGACAGGGGTGAGATGGGTTGCAGCACAGGCGGGACGACAGTCAACAGACAAAATGCACGGTGGAGGGCATATGCGAACGGCTACGGGCGAAATTCATCTTGCAAGACCCACACTGCTTGACGGTGATCGGCGCTGGACTTGTAGTGAATTGGCGAAGAAGCTGAACATTTCGTCCGGATCAGTGTTCCGCATGGTAACACAAGATCTTGGCATGCGGAAAATTGCAGCTAGATGGGTACCCCATGCTCTACACATTCAACGTTACCATGAGGAAGGTGATGACTTCTTGCACCGCTTTATTGCAAGTGACGAAACGTGGGGAAGATCCTACGATCCGTTTGGTAAGAGCCAGCAAACGTGAAGGTGATGATGATAATGTCATACGACCACGAAGGCATTATACTGTCACATCAAGTTCCACCGGGCGTTACCGTCAATGCTGCATACTATGCTTCATACCTCAGCCACCATTTGCGACCAGCATTGCGGCGCAAACGTCCACACATCCTGGAGTCTGGACCAATTCTCCTACACGACAACGCTCGATGCCATCCAGCCCATCCAGTACAGACTCTGTTACGGCGATGGGGTTGGGAGGTACTGAAGCAACCGCCATATTCCCCAGATATGAGCGCCTGCGATTTTATCTTTTAACAAAAATGATAGAACCTCTCAAGGGCAAACGTTTCAGAGAAATTCCCACCATTGTTCGTGCCTTAGGGCGCACTGTCAACACCCTCTCACAAAGTGGGGCTTTGACAGGTATTCAACGGTTACCAGACATCTGGCGAAGGGTTCAACAGGCAGGCGGAGACTACATCGAAGGACTGTAAGCTTTTTGAGGTGAGTGATTCGCTACATTCATTTCACAACTATGTTGCCGCTTCGAGTTAAATGACCCTCATATACGGTGTAAATATATGAAAGTAATAATGAAATATTGTATTCACGTCCGACTTATGTTAGTGTGCATCGTTGTATGACGTCGGGAAATGAGTTAAATTAACGTTGACATATTTGAGAACATGATGAATCATTGTGAACTAAAGTAAAGAATGTAATCACTATTTCTCCGTTTTTTATGCAGCTTAAGTTACTGGTGTTCTCCGCAGGAAGAGCACATGCATGGAATTTATTTTACTGCTTTTCTAGGATTTCTTTTTAATTTGATTTACAAAATATAATTAAAATTAGTACAGAAGATAACCATACTTAATATGAAATAAGTTGTTTTTTACATTCAAGGCGACTCGATAACATTTTTTTAGATTTCTCTATTTTCAACATTGATCTTCCATAGGTTGGAAATTCGAAGAAATGTCCTTCTTTCACCCAACCCTTCAACTCAGCAACTACTCTGCAACCTACAGTATCAATTTTGTGAGGACATGAGTTTAATTAGTGTTATCGTCTTAGCCAAACTACTGACTATCTTTTTAAATGTACTTTAAACATGCTTCGTTCCTCTATAGTTATTGTTCAACGCAGTCCTCATGTTATGTTGACACACGATGAACAGATAATTTAAGATGAATTTAGATTTCTAATCACAGGCTCGGTGGACGGTTATATCTTTTTAACTTTTTACCCATAAGACATTATACTTTACTACTACCATACTAAATAATTTTCTAATTAGCAAAACTATTTACATCTTTCCGTTCCATAGAGATACGTTGTATGGATAAATCCTCAATGGAAATAAACACCATAGTAATAGTTTATTTTTATAATTGGATAGTTCAGGGAAAGAAGGGGCTATGCCCAAGAAAAGCGACATCTCTTGAATAGCCTTTTCAAGTCAAGATCTTCCATTTACTCTCTTGTACTTAATGTTATAAAACCCACCATAACTGGCAGATCGTTTGAACTTTCGGATGCAAAATTTTCTAGCGTTTACTTGTCATTATGTAGCACTTGTTCCAAGTAAAAACTAATTTTATTAAAATAGATATCATAACTTCTTTTCCTATAATCTTTAATTTTAATTAACTTGATCACCAAGCAAATATTCGAAAGTAAGAGCTACAAACATTTATTCTATAAAACAAATGACTAGTACTTAATGTAAGGTTGTCAGCCGTCCTTATTTGAACCAGAGATTCGGTTTCCGGTAGAAGTACAAATCGGACGCCTAAAACGTCTAATTTTAAACAAAAATTTTGCTCTATGAATGAAGACACAAAATCGTAAAGTTTCTTATCCCAAAGCGCGAATAGTAGTATTCTGGGTC
>JAGDQP010024110.1:0-28343 GCA_022664845.1 Lepisma saccharinum | reverse complement strand
CGTTATCAATCCTTACTTACGTACAATTTAGATTTTCTTTTTGGCATTTGTGTTTTGGGCTTCAATAATGAAATCAGGTTCGCGTATAGGCAGTCGCCTGGGAATTCTGGGATCTGCTATTTCTGGAAGCAAACACTCCATATAAAACCTTTTTAATTTTGGTAACATTTTGATACTCCAAAATACTTGGTCCCTCTGGATTTCTTCAATCAAGAGAGACCTGTCGCTGTCAGTTGCCGCAACAAAATAGCATTTTTGAAAACCACACACATTTAGTTCACACAAGTCAACCTTGTACTTGATAACAGTACTTATGCGTTTTCTTCAAATGGATTTCGTTGTTTTCATTCACTACTGACTGTTGAGAAAAGCCCCCCCCCCCCCACACACACACACACTTTTTTTTAAATAGCTGCATTGTAAAGTTCTGTCTCAATAGCAGAACGGGCAGAAAGTGGCAGGCTGAGATAGAAAAGGAAGCAAGGCCGGACACAATTCATCCACTAACATTGCATGAGGCCCGAGGCAAAAAGACTTTTTGGTTCCTCCACATGTGACTTGTGGACAACGAGGTGGGTGAAGAAAAGTGACAGGGGAAAGAAATTCGGTACGGCACGGTTAATATTGGCTCCCCCTGGCAGGAGAATTGCGGAACTAATGAACTTTCTCTACAATCTTAAGCTATTTAAAATAGTAACGTGGAATGACCGGCGTATGAACTGAACTCACGAACACAAAAATATTTAAGAAACAATTAACAATTTATTGGTATTTAAGCACAGAGTTATGTTTGAGAAACTACAACAATTTAGTACAGCTGCTTCTATACTTAGAAGCCTTGTTGATTGATAATGAATAAAGATAAAAAATATTGTTTTAAGTCTAACAAATTAACTGACGTGTAGTATTTGTTTTGACAATTAATACGAACAAGTATCAAGCAGTTTCAAAGCTTTTTTAAAAAAAAGTAATTAAGCACAAAACAGAGTTACTCAAAGATTATAATGCCAACAAGAATTAGAGCAAAAATAATAGTTACCTTTAGTGGAAACAGGGGAGAGTGAATGCGACAATTCTTTCCCGGACAGACTCTTTTATAATTTTAGAATTTTACACTTTGAGCCCCACCACGTGATGTATTTACTTATCACGTAGATCAAGTTGCCTTAACAAATGATAGTTACAAGACATTTTTAATATAATTTTTACTGCACGTGGAGGGCTAGCCTCTAATAGAGTGCTTTTGCAAAACAATAGTTTTATTTATAAACAATACACGTGTATTTAAATTGGCACGAGGATAATTTTCGTTTTGTACTTTTACCAAGGAAAAGACAAGAAAAGGACATGATAGAGAACCTTTGAAGGTTACTAAGTGCATTGAACATACAGCAAGACATTTACTCACTTTATGCTATCTAGAATCCATTTGCTCGTGCGACCTTTAACCGCGTTCTCTTTGCTTGAGTCTGTCTTCCAAAACCAAATATACGAAAAGTATTTATATACAGAAGTTTCATCTCTTCCCTAAATTCTTCCATAATGCCATATATTTAATAAAACACCCAAATTAATATTTATATACATTATTTATTTGTCATCCACTCTCCAAATTGTTTTAATACCTGGGTAAGTGGTAGGGGTGATTAATTAAAACAGGTGAAGACCTCATAATAATAATAATAAAAATAAAAAAATATATACAGTAAACCCCCATTTATAAGACACCGGGGGCCCGTTCTGCTCTGATTGCTGTTACTATTTATATATAGAAGAAGTAGAAGTTGTTCTTGTAACAGTATTGACTTCGGATAAGCTCTAAAGAGACAAAAAGAGTTTGATTCCCTCTCTAGCCACCGCCCTCCCCCTTGACTGAGGTTTCACAGGTTTCCCTTAGTCTCACCAGGAGAATGACGAGATGGTACCTTCAACAGAAGCCTTCACTCACTACCTGTATGTTTTATCTCCAGAAATCATAGCAAAGTTAAAGACATACAAATATTCAGCTTCTATTTCAACTTGAAGTATTAATGGATAGTCAGTAGTGCTGTTGGTGTAAGTAATATTAGTGAAAAGGGAACCAATAAAGTTCTGTAGGATTTTGACGTGGTTAAACTGCACGTCCTCCCCATGTCGTTTGCTCAGAGGTGAGACAGTTAAAAGGAACAGCGTTTCTTTTTGTAACCGGCTGGTAGTGGTCATCACAGTTAAGCGGTGACGTCAGTGAAGTGGGTAAAACAGGAGAACTCCAAATAGCGTTATACTGGTCTGCATGCTATACGAGTTTAAACTTTGAATGAACGCTAGTGCGGCGGGAAAAAATATGTCAGGCATTCAATAGAGATGTACTCAATGAGCACGCAGTACAGTGGGGGTTTAGCAAATTTAAAAATGACGATAAATCCCTCCATAATGGACCAAGTAGACGACGTCTACAAGCCATTCAGAACGAGGCACTCAGGGCACCTGTTGAGGGCGATAATGAACTAACACGTGAAGTATTGAGAGAAGAACTTTATTGCAGTGTGGAATCCATTAGCTAACACTTGAATCAGCTTAGGAAATGGTATATCCTGGGACTATGGGTTCTACAGGAGTTGATTGAGAGTCAGAAAGGGGCATGAGCAAATGCCTGTGTTTCTATACTGTCCCGTTAGAGGATGAATTCGTTTCTGGACAGTGAATGCTAGTTAACCTGCAATAAAAAGTTTATTCTTTACGATACTCCACGGCGTTGTCATCATTCCTCAATAGCACATCGATGTCGACCGATATCAATAACGCACGATTTGCGATTTCGATCGATGTTGTTAATCCAATATCAATGAATATCGAATGGCAAATAATCTTGTCAATATTACCATTATCGATGCCGATCGCTATCGGAAAGCACAGTGATAAATGTTTTAATAAACAGAAGTTGTTCTAGAAAACATGTGATCCATTCTTTTTCATCTTGATGTACAGTTGGAAATTTTCACACTTAGCTGCTACGGATTTGAAGCTGGAACCTTATGATTGATCTGTAGTCCGTCGTCTTAGACACTATGCTATGAAGCCACCCATCCCCATCGAGAGATACACGTTGATCATGCACTTCCTTACCTCAGACATGGAATGTGGTGACTTATACGGTATTTTCATTACAGAACAACTTTAAATGGGAAGCGCGTACGTGTTTTATACATAGCACGTCTTATGTTTCCGTTACATAGACACATTTGAAAACACACTACGCTCTTCAGAACGATACCGACCGGTGTCAATCGATATTACGCAATGACAACTTCAGACAATGATACTTCTCTAATATTCTCATTTACATCTGCAGCAAAGTTTATATTTGGATCTTTTCTCGTTGAAGTACAACACGTTTCAGGAATAGCGTATTGTACCACGCTACTGTCGATCAAAATTTGCTCCAGAACTGTCAGTCATATTCGATATGCGCGTTATTGGCCTGATATCGGGCCTATATTCTTATTCTGCTGAGATTTGTTGGCACCATATGACACCTTGCAAACAAGTAAAAACAGCACTTCACCAACAGAACATGTGTCTAGTCTAGAAGCGGGGCTTGAAGCCCGAGCCCTCGGAGTCATCACGAAACATTCCTCTGTTTCGGTCTTATATTTGCATCCTTTTTGATGAGGTGTATTGCCTGTCAATTATAAGAACATGTTCTCTGTGTTGGGATTCTTTTGCTTGCGATCCTTAGTTATAAATATAGTATATATTTGAATAATTTCAAATATAATTTGTTGGTACTGGGTTCGGTCCAAATTATGAAATTGGGGACAGTATTTTGTGTTTGTTTTGCTCTGATTTTTGGTTCAGACTTGACTTTATGCAGCTGTTGTACTGCGATTATTATTATTATTTATAATAATAATAATACTCCGTTGCTATTGTTGTGTATGTATATACAGTTTGTACTTTATTTGTTGTTGGGTTGTTGTAAATGATTTTTCTAATAGCAGTTGTTCTTAAGTCGCTGTTGACATCTTCAACAGTCTGATGGACTTGGAAGAACCGGCCCTACAGTTGTTTTGGTTAATTGGATTCTGAACCACTACATGTGATTCACCATTACGAGGTATGAACTTGTGGCTACGTGCATACGATGATCGTGATAGCCACTTCTGTATCTCTAGGTCATTTTTGGCCAAAACTTTGTCTATTAAGAGCAGTTTGATCCGTAACAGCTTTTCTAAGAAGATTTTTGTTTTCTGCGGATAGTATTTGAGTACCTTGCTGGCCTGGTCTAGTTTGTCGGACATAAATAACATGAAAGCATGTTTTGGTTATCACAATAGGCCAGTGTGGTATGGTAGTTCTCGTTGGGCTTTCAGGGTAACACCCCACCTTATTTGTTTTGTTGTATAATCTTTACTAAAAAAATCTTTGGCACTATATTGTTGTTTTAATGGGAATATGTTTGTTCTATTTCAGCACAGCCGTGCTAGAAAGTGTGTTTCTGGATCTTTGATAATAAGTGTACACCCCTCATATGTACTGACTTACCGTACTAATCATTTCTATAAGGCCTATCTGATTTCACAGAGGGTCCGTTTTTGCTGATTGTGGGTTTCTTGGACAGTTTTGCTACTGCTTATTTATCCCCGAAAGTTGTATTCGGTTTAGATTATATATATATTGGCAGGTGTGCACCTGCGTCTTTGAAAATGAGTTTTATTTTCTTATTTCAGTAAATTGTTATGCTTATCATTGGGCTCGATGCCATATTTGTTTACTATACACTTGTGATATTTAAGTGCATTTAATCAGCAGTAGCGTGATCCACCTAAAGATCTGTTAAGAGACTCTTTAATGCTAAAAGAGTTGTTTCAATTTTGGGTGTGACATGTGCGTTATTAGACCTTTTTTTAGTTTCTTTTATTGTTTTGTTCAACCATAACAAAACTCAGTCGAATAGAAGTGCTCAAGGAGACGACAGATTCCGTCTATGTAGACAGATTCTTTTTAGTCCTTGTCATTAGTTTTTTTTTCTTTTTGTCTCTAACATTGTTATTTTTAGGTGCTTAAAAAATTTGATTTTTTTCTCTCAATATTTTTTTAAGTTGTGGGTGTCGCATTTTGTGCTAAGTATAGCAAATTTGTCATCTTTTGTTAATATTATCAGTGTTTTGCCTAAGCGGCACGTCTTTTGAGGTAAGTTTAACCTTCTCCATTTTTCTATTAATCCAAGCGTTTGTGATGGGAGCTGTGGTTTGGCCCTTTATTTGGATTTAATCCCTTTAATTTTAAAGGGTAAGAAACATGGAGGATTTCGTGTTTTGGAAGCTGACCTTAGTTTTATCTAACATTAGGATTTGAAGATAGTTTCGCTTTTTCATAAAGCTATAGTGGCCTTAAAGAAGATCTTGGTTTTATTCTTTAAAAACAAGCTTTATATTCATCACTGTGGACACCATAAGTTTATTTTCTTTAAGCAAGTCCAGTGCTACTGCATTTACTCTGGATTTTCCAGTTTGGATGGGTTCTGTGCGGTAACTGATATAATTCATGCACTGGAGTTTGAAGCCCAGTACCTCGGAGCCATAACAGTCCGTGGATACACTTTGGGTTCTTATTTTTACGGTAGGGCTTCCTTAGAGGGCATACATGCCCATTTTCCATCCAATTTGTGAGGCATCTTTTTTATTTATTATAGAAACTCTTTGCCACTGCTGGTGTTCTTAAGTTTGCGGAATTATTTTCTTGTATGTTTAACACGTTGGTGCTGGGTTCAGGACCCAACTGTGCAATGTTCACAGGTTGGTTCGGTTAAGGGTCTTTTTTATGTTAGTTAAGACTTCTCGGTCGTTGTGCTTGAGAATTATTGTGTTATTAGTATGTATTTTAATCTGTATTGTGTTGTTTTTGTGTTTGCACCTTGTTTGATCCGTTCAATTGTTATTAATGTCCTGGGTGGGTGCGTGAGTTTCTAAGGATGGAGCCTACAGTTTTTTTTGGTAAGGCATATTCTAAACCAGTCTTTCAGTGGGTCTGGCGGGAATCGAACCCGTAACCTCCTGTATAAAGTGGGAGCGTGCTAACCCTATTCCGAGGTCTCACATTGTTTCTAGTCGGGTAAGTAAAACGTGTTCGGGAAGTTTTTGGTTTGTTCCAGTTTTGGTCTATATCCAGCCTCCTTTTCAGGAACCAGACCATGCTGGGATTGAACCTGTGGCCATGCATATAAGAGGAGAGTGCACTAATCACTATGCCTGCCCAAGGCCTTCTTTAGGATGATTTCCTCCTTCTCGTTCAAATAAGGTGTGTGTTTTTCATTATATCTATATGACAAGTGAGTACACACGTTAGAAACAAATTATCTCATGTTCATGTAAGAGTATGCATACCTGTGTGTGCATAAATGTTATATGATAACATTTGTTGTTTGTTTTCTTTACTTGCCTTGTTTCTTTTAAAAATGTGTGAAATTGGTGGTCGGTTCTTTCTGTTTTCTTTTTTTCTTTCTAAAGATAGTTTCCTTATTAGCGAAAGCCTTTGCTGTGTGCGTGGTATATTTCATTTTTGGCCGTGGTCTAGTGGCCTACATATCAGAGAGAGTGTATAATTAGTGCTGGCCGTGCACTGGCAGGTTTGTGCCTGTAATGTCTATTGATTTTCGTCCTAGAAAACCTTGTGAGTTGGTTTAGCTCAATTGTCGTTTCCATTAATGTTGGTTTTGGAAAGGTTTCTGGTTTGGTACCTTTGTGGTTAGTGTCCATGGTCTAGTTGGCAAGGTTGCTAGTAGTTAGTTGCCTTGTTTTGGTAATTTGTGAGTTGTTTAGAGCCTGTAAGGCTCGTGGTAGTTGTGTTGTGGGCGTTTGTTTAATTTGTTTGTTTTTAAGTCGTTTTTTAGAAGTGTGTTGCTTGTAGTCTAGTTTTCAGGATACAGTTGATCTTTGGCCTGATATCGGGCCTATATTCTTATTCTGCTAAGATTTGTTGGCACCATATGACACCTTGCAAACAAGCAAAAACAGCACTTCACCAACAGAACATTAAGCTTTGTTTTTGGTGAACTACTTGGGGTATCGCGCATCGCGAACTGCTTCTACCAGGCCAGACAATCAATGTGACTCTGTACTCGTACGAATTGGGACTTGTACATGAAAATCTTTAAAACAGCAAGCATTTGTTATTCACAGAGGTGTCATCGTGTTGCAGGACAACGCGAAGCCATAATGCTATGGTCAACCGTGACACCATTATCCGATTTCGTTGGAAAATACTACTGCACCACCTGACATTGCGCCTTCAGATGTCCATGTCGTCGCTAGATAAATAGCTGAATGAACGATGGTTCCGAACCCTCGGCGAGGTGATACACGTACTGAATGACTTATTTGGTTCACGTTCTGCTAAGTTCTGCCACACTGCACTGCTGCTGATTGGGGATTTTCTGATTTTCTAGGCACATCTCACTTCATGTTATCGGGTTTCTCTTTGTAGAGTCAAAATCCTACAGAACTTTAATGGTTACCTTGTAATAATAATAATTACAAAATTTTAGTGAGTTCTCTGTCTGCGCTTGGAGACACAGCAACAACAACAAATTTATCATAACAGTTTTATCAACCTTTTGACCTCAACAATTTTCTTCCAATCTTAACTCACATATCTCACATGACCACACACAACACATACAAAAACATGTTGTGAATCTTTTACAGATATGTTACATTGACAAAACTCTTGCGTTACATCATATCTACATGAACTGAATTACATTAGTTTCGGTCCTTGGCGAAGAGATTATAGACGAGAAGAAGAAAAAAACAAGCTCTTACGTCAGGAAAATTGAATTTGACTGAAGGCTTTCACTGAACTTGAATGATTTCTCCTGTACATAGTAATTGTGTTTTCTACAGCTACCTCTTGACCTCTAGCGGCGCACGCTCATGGAATTGTAATTAGTACATTGCCTACCTCACTGTGTTTTTCCCCACTCTTGACTCGATTATCGCTTGTTATACAGGTGTAATTAGATTTATTAACTTAATTAATTGACATATTTGAAGCATTTTCCACCCCTCCCTGTTTCATTTTAATAATTATTTCTCTTTTAATACATCCTCCTCACTTTGGTATTTGTGTCACATGGACATGAAAACATTGTTCTTTTTTTCAACATTAACACGCTTAGTTTGTATATAAAGCAGAAGTTACAGAAAAGCATGACGTCATCAATGGTCCTTTCACTTTGACAGGCACAATTTGTTTACTCATACACATACGCGCACCTCCTCGCTCTACATAATTGCATGGTGATGTTTAAGTGGGAGTACACAGATCGCCTGCCCTTGGTGTTGTGGCAAAGGTTGTTGCATATGGAAAGGCGGAGTACGTAATTCATTTCCACTCCCGGTAATCATGAGTATGGGTTTTCCAGAGCTTTTCTCAGTACGAAGTAATTTTGTAGTGGTATTAACCTTGCAGAACTGCCACACAAATTTGTTGCAGTGGAGCTCGCATTGGGTATGAGAGACCCGGTAGTTTCTGTTTTCTACTGATAGAAAAATTATATATATATTCTAAGTACATGAAATGATCTTCTGCTATTTTTACAAGTATTAACATTGTAAAACATACAGTCTCTAAGGACTTCACACAATTATTGCTTGAATTATAACAACACTGATGTGTATTAATATATGTATTTGGAGAAAATGAAAACTAAAAACGAAATAAGTAACATTTAATGACATTTATGTTTTGCGTATATTCATTAAATAATTGATCATTGTTCTACACGGCTTACCAAATTTATCATTCAGACTTCAGTAGTGAAGCAATTTTACACTTGAAAATTCAGTAGCACGGATAAAACAAGAATAAATAAAAGATATTACGCAAGAGCTCCCACTGGGTCTCACAGACCCACATGTACTTTTATTTTTCCTTTACACTATAGACTTATTGTGACGAAACTTTATGCTGAACAAACACCATTTGTCATTTATGAGCATTACTTAAAGTTTCTAGTAGTGGGTCTCTCAGACCGAGTGGACCTCTGCTGGCTTAAGAGAGTACTTCATAATTTCATTTCAACATGGCGCTTTGCACCTGCAGGGAGGTTTCAGAAATCTTGGTCATAAACTGAAGGTTGAATTATAGCGAGAAAAGGTTCAGATATGAAATAATTCAAAACATACTTAATTTCGTAACCACAGACACCTAAATATGAAGCGACGCCTTTATAAATGACGTCATATCTTAACAAAATACAGGTAAGACTTAGTGGCTTAGAAAAATAATAATCAAAGTTGTTCTCAACACATCTATTCGAGAGAACGTTATGATTCAAGAATCCATCTTAGAGAAGATTTCTATTCTTACCTATCGATAGTCGATACTGCCATCTGTAGGGTAGGAGAAAGGCATAGTTAAAATGCACAGGTCCACACAGTTGTTTCGTTATTGCTCTGGAGGTGAGCGTAGTGAAAATTGTTTCCAGCATTGGGAATGGAGGCAAGCAAAGAAGAGCACCGAGGTGTGGTTCGTGTCTTGATGGCCGAGGGTGCTGGAACACGCGAAATTCATCGTCGCATGTCTGCTGTGTATGGCGAACACTGCATGTCCCTAACAAGTAATAAGTGTGCACGAGTGGCAAAAGAGATTCCACGAAGGACGCACATCACTTCAAGACGATTCGCTCCCAGGACAGGCCCATCGAGTCATTACGCCTGATGTGATGGTCTGATCCGGGAAAACCGACGAATCACAGAGGAAGAAATCGTGTTTAGGTCGGCATTAGCCATGGCTCCGTGCATGCCATTATCAAAGATCACCTGAAGTTTCGAAAAAATTGCGCGCAGTGGGTTCCGTATCAACTGACGGAGGGACAAAAGATTGACAGAATTGCTGCATGTCTGAGTCATCTGCAGCGGTACCATGAGGAAGAGTATGCATTTCTGTCACGACCTGGAGAAAGACATTCGCGGACGTCGGTTTCAGTCGGACGAGGAAGTGCAAGAGTGGTGAGGTTGTGGATCCGTCAGCGACCTATCTCTTTCTACAAGACTGGAATTGATTGTCTCGTTCCCCAGTGGGGTAAATGTATTATCACTTCAGGCAATTACTTTTGAATAAAACCAATTCCATTGTCACTTTGTAGCGGGTGTTCGGTTTTCATTTGACTGCCCCACATACATTTGTTCATTAGGGAACGTTTAAATTAATTTCAGGTGAGCGGGAATGGAAAAATTATAGAAGAGTAAACAGTGTTAATGAAAAATATCGATATCTGTAGCAGTTAACTGTGTAAGACTGCTTTTTCCTAAGAGTAAATGATCCTTGAAAAACTGGTAACACCGGATCTTTCTGTACATGACATTAAAATCAGTAATTGATGATCAAAAGACAAGGAAATAATATTAAACACGCCCTAAAAAAATCATAATGTTGCCCACATTAACAAAGTCATCCAACACCAAACCACCGTAACTAAGTTAGTAGAGCATTGACTAGCAATCGAAAAGTTCTGGGAACCATGCCAACGGCCACCCATTCTGACTCAGGATTTTTTGTCACACCATGCAAATGCCGGATTGTAGTTTCCTCACCGCTACTCTTTCCCGGCCTGGATGAAAATTGTCTAAAGACTATAAATAAATGATAATTTAAAAACTCGTCAAAACTAAATGTGACATTTATCGACATTATTATACAAAATAAATAAAATGATAGGTCCCTTCCCGTGAATTCACAATACCTACCTGAGTAGCCGTATGTTCCCCTTTCTTCTCTATTTCTCACCCAAAGGAAGGTATAGTGACAAACCACCATTGGTTCATCTTGTCCAGAGACCTTCCACGTCATTAAATATGTTGTCATTCATTCATATAGCAAAGATGCTGGAAGGTATCAGCAAGGGCCTAAGCTGAAAGTGCCATCCCGGCATTTACCTGGTGTGACTGAGGAAAAAACTCAGCCGGGATTGAACCCACGACCTGCCGAATGGTACGACAACGCTCTACCATTGAGCTACGGCGGCTCGGTGGCGGGAATTAGAATATGTCCAATATGACGATGGGAAGAAGCAATGAATGAGCCAACCTGGCTTTAATTAACTCACCTTAGCTTACTCGGCATTATTTTGTGCCTATACATGAATTCCCCCCGCCTTTGTCGAGACGTGCGAGAAGGAATAGCCTTCGAATAGCTTTGTTCATTTCGAAAAGATTTGTTGCAATTTAGTCTCTCATACACCTGGTATACGACGTGTAAGGCTATATATGACAAATTATTGAATTGTAGATCAACTTTAATTTACGCGTGCACCTTCAAGAAGGTTTGATCTTGTGATTAAATAAACAAACACATACACAGATGTATTTGTCAGTGCTTATAAAATATTGTATCGCTCTCCATAGAGGTGCATATCTTCAAGAGTGAACTGAACATCGAAATCTGCATAATGAAAAGTAATAGGATTTCCCCCAAATATACAAAATAAAATGAAATATAATAAATATTACTGACATTTCATTTAGTCAGTTTTCTTTTACTTAATGAAAAACTATGAGAAACAATCAAAACAGTAATTCTTCTCTTTAAATTCTCGAATTAACACAAAAACGGCATAATGAAAAGTGCAGAAAAACTTTTAATTTTCTCCTGCGATCAATTTCTTTATATATTTTAAAAATATATTTGGATAAAAGGTTTTTCTTTCATTTACCTGGGAAATATAACATTAGGAGACTTCTTGTTGTACTTTTTTCATTTAAATGCAAAACAGCTCGTAACTATGCTAAAATTCACATAAAAACAAAAAGAATGAACTGATTATTTGCACGTCTGAGAATACAGTACTTCAATTTTATTCCAAACGCAATATGGCGTACATACAATCGGGACGGCGGCCATTTTCGGTTTCAATTTGTTTTCGTAGTAGGGGTAGGAATGGACGTCTCCTTCTAATTTAATTCCTCCAAGATTCATGCCGAGTGGCTGTGGCTAGTGGTAGAGCGTTGGATTAGGATTTGGGGAGCGTGGACTCAATCCCAGTATAGCAGACCATCCTGACTGAGGTTTTTCCAGGGTATTTCCTCAGTCACACAAAGGAAATGCTGGAATGGTACTTTCAACTTACGCTCTGACGAACACCTTCCCGCTTCCTTTCCTCTCCTCTATTTCGGCCTGAACCTTAGATGCCTAGAGGCCATAAATTAATAAATTCAATTCATATTTATTCCATCACAATAAAGGACACTTTGCGAAACCTGATTAAATGGCCCCACCCCTCAATCCTAAACATTGCTATAATTGGGTACTACTTTGAACGTTATTTGCTTTGCCGATTTCGATTAAGTTATTATTTGTAGAGATATGACCTAATTTGTGATGATGCCGCCTAAACTTTGAGGGCCTGTGGCTCCTAAACTGCGCATGCTCCGAATTCTTTTCAAAGGAACTTTCTTTCTTGATGTAAGAAATCTCCTCCCGAAGTTTGCTAATGTTGTTTTAGAACAGACTATTTTCTTGTTACAGCGTAGCAAAATCCTACGAGCGAGAGCAGCGCTCGGGCATTTGTTTTTTTTTTCTTGTTTCTTGAAAACGAAAATTGCTTATGGAGACACTATAAATAACATCAAAAACTGAATCTCATTTTGTCGTATCCGTGCGCATTTGAACAGAAGTAATTAAAAGAGATAACGCATTTTAGATCTCCAGAAACGTGATTTGAAAATGTAAAAGATATTGCACAGTGTAGATCGCCAGAGAGAAGATGGTACATATTTATATCTTCTCTATACGGCCATTCTCACTCAGATTTGCCTTTATACTCTCACACATAGCACAGAAGCTTATGACAATCTTGCTTTTCAGTTGATTTTCGCTTGCGTATTACAAGTTTGATTTAAGCTAAACGCAGATAGTAGTGTTGATATATTTTGCCGCTAGTGTCATGGCTTTCCTATTTCACGCTTGTTGTAAGAAGCTTGATATGGTAAGCTTGCATCAAGTCTGTCAAATGCCAACTAGTAACTATCATTCAAGCTTGAGCTAAGCTTTAGACTTACTATGACAAGCATGACGCAAGCTTATATATACACTTGACATGGTATGCTTACAAGAAGTTTGAATCAAGCTCGTTCAACATGGGATTTAGATCAGGATGTCGATCAGTACAGATCACGATAACAACTATCATTGATTCATGTGGTTTTCACAATTAACTGATTAACAGACGAGATTACTTGATTGTCTTTGCACCTCAGTTAGGAAATAACTATACTCCATTGACCTGAATCTTTCGTTATAATAATGAAATCTTTGATCGTTAGTAAGCTGTGGATAACCAGGATTGATCTTATATTGAATTTTCACATCAAGTCTAACTACTCTACACTGTATTAATAGATACTTTGATTATAATTCCATCCTTGTAATTTTCTTTTTACTTACTATAGTAATAACGAGCTTACTTTGACAAGTGAAGCAACTTAACTCAAGCTTAGCGAAACAAGCCAAAAGTTTGAAAGAAAGTTGAATCATGCAGCCTAGTTTACCAGAATCAAGATTGAAATAGCTTTGGCAGGACAAGAAAGACAAATATCATAATACTTCTTTAAAATAAACACATTGACCTGGGTGGGAATTGATCCGAGGGCCACTGGCACATATCGCACCCTTTACCTGTCTTTCCAAGTGCTATTTGTACTTAGTTCATCATATCGCTAGATATTCCTGTACTAAAAAGGTGGGAGTTGGTGAAGGTTAGCTTAGGGCGAAACAATCCTGGCACATGATGGGACTTCAACGCACTGCGAATACAGCACAAGTGCAACGAAATTAAATTCAAATAAATTTCAAGTTTTATAAGCTTATTCGCATAAATGCTTGTTTTAACAAGCTTAAATTAGTTTAGTTATAACAGCCAAATCCACTTATGTTGTTAAAACAAGTTTGTTTGATGCTTGTTTATTAAACTCAACGCAATATCGTTTAGCAAGCTCAAAGAAAGTGACTAACAATTTTGTTTCAAGCTGGTATGGTACCTGGGAATAAACTAGCAAGGATCTTACTTGTCATGATCTCGGCTAACTTTCCTGACAAAGATTCATGTGACATTGCCAGTTTCTTAAAACATTTCGCACTGCTAGTGAAAAACTGTAAGGTTCTGCGCAGACATGGCCACTTTTTGTGGCGGTGGCGCGCCACAGGTCACTTTTAGCAATACACAGAATTAAATTGTAGTATGCTAACGGAGCCACTGCAGTAGCAAGGGTAGGCGACTGAAGTCAAGTAGATCAATTGGGTGAGCCTATGGAATGATGGCCTGTGGCTGTGGCTTGGGGAAAGCCATTGCAGTGAACGTGTATGAATATACCCTAAGTTTACGTTAGAAACAAATGAAAATAGTTTAGAATCATTCAAGACAGGCATTTCTCTAGAAGGAGAGTGGAACATTATAACACAGTCTACTGAAAGAAAATGTCGCATTAGTCTTAGTGTAGAAGATTTAAGAAAGATAACAGACCTGACTTATTCCAAGGTAACCTAAGTTGAATTTCTGTGTAAAGTCGAACAACACAACGATGCACACGGTAAAAGTCCCTGGCACAAAAGAGCGCCAAGACCAAGGAAAAAGGTTTTTATATTAGCCGATGTCAAATCGCCGGAAACTTACGAACGAATATCAATTAAAAGAAATATTTGCGCGTAGAAAAAATATCGAGTGACTTCGCCATCTACTGTTTTCTCATGGATGTACATAGAGTGACTTTTTTTTTTTGCAGGAGGAAATAATAATTTCAAAGTATGTCTTGATACAATCAATTTCCCGGAGGACAAACTGATAATATCTTATTGTAACATTCTTGAAGGCGCAAATACTTTAATCTGCAGAAGCATCGTTCATCACCACCACATTTTACTGTCATAACAACCAATTTTTCACACAATGTGCATTTTTTTTCCTGTTATTATAACTTTCATGAAAAGCAACTTGAGACTCGAAATCTCTCACATTCATCAACAAAGCAAATGTATCTTGACGTCGATTACGCGTCATGATTTCCTGTAAAAACATAGATGAACAACTCGTTGTGAAGAAGCAAGGTCAAGAGAGTTTCTCAAACACTGAAAGCAAGCAACTGGTGTACCAAGTACACTCATATTGAAAACGATAAAGTAAATGAAGGCTGTTGAAATCTGAAATCAGTTTCTTCCTATCTGGTATCGTTGCGGTGTTAGCCTGTATTACCGACTGAGAAATACTATATAGAAAGGCTCTAGCGTCAATATATTGCGGATGGTGGTATAAGCAGAGGTCGCTAAATCCCCATCTGAAATCAGTTTCTCTTTACTTCCTTTCCTTTAGGCATGTTAATGTGCGTAAGAAGTTGAGTGCATTTAGTACAGAAGTACCATAAAGTAAGGTTGTAGTCTTACTACATTAAAACATGTTAGCGCTACCAAAAGTCACAAAGCTTCCGGTCCCTTGATAGCACTTCGCGAACACAAGTATTCACTTTTTTTCAAAATATGTTGGTAACACTGACAGCTGAACGGAGAAACCACACTACTTTTCTATTTTGTCGAATAATATTTATACCAAGTTTGGTGATGTAAGGTTTAACGTAATGAAAGGAATTTGAAAAATCGAATTGTATAGAAAATAGTTTACCAAACTTTGATAGCTCGGATGTTGCATGACGAAGACAACAACATTTTCCTATTGTTTCCAATAGTGTTTATGTCAATTTTGGCGCGGATAGGTCTAACGGAATGCAAGAAATTTTAAAAATTGAATTTAAAAGCAATCGGTTGGCAACACTTACCCATTACACCAATCTAGACTGTTTCGGTGGCTCTGAGCTAATTCATCACAACCATCTACCTCAGGCAGGTCTCTTACACGTTGTGGTTCATAAGTAGGGTCCAGATAGTTACGTATTTTACATATTACATATGTAAATACATATTTCAACGATTTTCTGAAAAATACGTTACATATATCATCATCATCATATTCAGCCGTTTTCTATCCACTGCTGGATGAAGGCCTCCCCCTTTTCTTTACACATATCTCGGTCTGCTGCTACCCTCATCCATGTAGCTCCTGAAAAACGCTTGATATCATCTACCCATCTTGCATTTGACGTCGTCTCGGTAGTTTCTTTTCCCTAGGAATCCAATGTAGTACATTTGTCGTAAACCTTCAATCTGATCGTCTAGCTATGTAACCGGCCCATTTCCACTCCAGCTTCTTGGCAGTCTTGATTACATCCTCTACCTTTGTTTGTGCGCGAATCCATTGATTTGTCTTCCTGTCCTTCCTGGTTATCAATAGCATGCACCTCTCCATTGCTCTTTGTGTGACTCTCAATCTTTGAGCCGTTTGGGTATTCAATGTCCAAGTTTCGCAGCCGTACATCATTACAGGTAAGACACATTGATTATAAACTTTACGCTTCAGATACATTGGTAGTTTGCTCTTGAAAATAAAGTATAGTTTTTCAAAAGAACTCCACGCCATTTTACATCTTCTATTTATTTCATTAGTCAACTTGGCATTCGATGTTTGGAGCTGGCCTAGGTAAACATACTCTTCAACTATGCCTATTGTCTCTCCGCTAATCTTTATTTCCGTCTTTGCTGCATGTTGATTGTATATGACTTTTGTTTTACTTAAGTTCATTTTAAGGCCTATTTTCGAACATTCATTATTCAGTTCTTCCATTCTGGTTTGTAGTTCTTCCGCATTTGAAGCAAACAGGACTATATCATCAGAGAACCGTAGGTGATGAAGATATTCGCCATTAATTTTAATTCCAACTTCATTCCAGTTTAAATTTTGGAACACTCTCTCCAGGTCCGCAGAAAACAGTTTAGGAGAAAATGAATCTCCTTGCCTTACCCCTTTTCCAACTTTAATTTTTTACTTTCTTGATGTAGTCTAATGACAGATGTGGCACTTGAATAAATGTTTCGCAGTAGCTTGATGTACGCATTTTCGATACCTGGATATTCAAGTGATTTAAGTACTGTTGACAAAGAGACCGAATCGAAAGCTTTTTCGAAATCTATGAATCCCAAACATACTGGAAGTTCATATTGATTAGTCCTTTCCATAACTTCATTCAATGTTGGTATGTGGTCCATTGTGCCAAATCCACGACGAAATCCGGCTTGTTCCCTTCCCTGGTTAAAATCCAAGTCCCGTTCAATGCGATTCAAAATAACTTTGGCGAACATTTTGTATAGAACTGACAGTAAACTAATTGGTCTGTAATTTTCGACGCGTTCTTTGTCACCTTCCTTGAACAACGAAATTATAACGCCATTGTTCCAACTTCTGTGAATTTCGCTATTCCTCAGGCACATTGAGAATAATTTAACAAGTTCCTCTTTCATGTTTTCGCCTCCCCATTTAAACATCTCTGCTGTGAGTCCATCTTCTCCTGGTGATTTTCCGTTCTTCATCCCTCGAAGTACTTTATCCACTTCTTCTATCATTACATTTGGGACATCTACATCATTTTCTTCTGAATCTTCATTTCCTAGCTCTTCCTCGGAGTAGTACAATTCTGTGTAGAAATTTTCAAATATGTTTATAATTTCTTCCTTATTTCGTGTCACGGTCCCGCCTTTTCTCTTAACAGCAATTATTTTCTTTTTCCCTATCATGATATATATATACCCCAGAGGCGTCATTTAGGGGGAGCAGTGGGGGTAATTGTCCTCCCTGAGTTTGAGATTAGAAAGAATTAAAACATTAAAAAGACAAGTTAAAACATAAAACACACTAAAAAGTAACGAAAAATACTACTTAACAAAAATCGATTGTTTGTAGTAGTTTGGAACCAAATTTATAACTAAAACAACTACTTGAAACGTGGTACGCAATGTAGGTTATTGATTTTTAATTGCCTGTTATAGTAATTAATTTGGCGCCGACCTTATACAAAAAATCGAAAATGAGAGAAAGATTTTAAGAAGTGTTTTTATTTTGGCTTATAGTGCGTTTTTCTGTCGGTCGTTTATTTTTGTCTTCTGTAAAGAAGTTCATATCTATCTACTCTTTTCCTATCGTATCAGTACCGCTCAAGAATAATTTAGCATTAAGTCTGTATGGAACTACAATCGGATCGTCGGAAAATCCTGTACGGCGTCTGTCCAACATTGATTACACTTATCATAACAGTGATTCTCAAAGGGTAAGCACTGGCGCACTAGTATGCCGTGAAATTGCTTGCCTGTCCCGTGCCACGCCGCGAGAACACAAATACTTTTTACAAAAATTGTAAAATAAAAGAACAGTGAAGTAGAAATTGAATCTCTATAAGAATCTTATTTATTAATACAAGATAAACAGTAAATTATAAATAAAGAAATGGAATTGCTAAAATTATAAAGTCAATATTTCAATTTTATAATTGAAATCATGCTTGCTAATTTTGGAATTTGGCTGACATGAGATATGAAGCCCGGACTTCCCGGAACCATCACAGTTCGTATTCCAGTTTGGGTTCTTAATTTTATGGCAGTCCCTTAGCGTGTATAAGTGCCAATTTTACATCCCTTTTAGTGAGGCCAATCGCTGTATAAGTTTTTTTGTTCTCTGGGTTTTCTAGCTTATTTCTTGTTAGTGGTTCAGAGTCCTGCCGTATGCGGTCATAACTCTGGGGCTTCTACTCGATGTTTCTTTGTTTTCTGGTTGGTTAGTGTCTACATGTCCCTTCTGCTCGACAGTACCAATGTGATTGTTTTCTGATGTTCATTACTGTTAACGGCATTTTTTGTAATTGCATAAGTATTCGCAGTTCGTGCTTTGTTTGTTGTTGAATTGTTGTTAACGTCTAACTCCAAAGTAAGTCAGTCGAGTTTAAAGACTAGACCTACAGGTTTTTAGTCAAATGGATTCCAAACCTCTACGATTGCCACTTGTCTAACAAGTTCTGGCTTTCCTGAAAAGTGTGGTGAGGCCTTTGTTTACTTTTAATTCTTTGTTTATACATTGTCTTCCCTCTCCTTGAGAGCTGAAAATTTTGTTTTGTTCAGAGGAAGTCTAGTGCTGTTGTCTTTGCTATGGTTTCCCCCAGTTTCGTGGTTTCAATGCAGAAATAAATTTTCTGTCTTTTTTTCATATTTCGATGTGTAGATCCAATTTTTGTTCAAGTTGTGGGATCACATGATTATAAGTGTTTTCCCACCACAATGTTTATTTGTCTGTGACATCATGCAGAATGTCGTCAGTTAGTTGGTTGAGTTCTTGTGGAGTTTTGTTGCTGACAACAATACTCTGTTAGATGGGATATACTGAAAATGATTAAGTCTTTTGTCTATTCGTTCTCTAAAATAAATAAATAAATAAAATAATGCATAATTGGAAACTTTTGTAAAAACTGCTTTTGTTGCAGAATTTGCTTAAGGATAACATGATCATTGGGTATGAATTTTATTTACGCTTATAATCCTATCAATATCTTCGTAAACAATATCTGAAAACTATAAATATTTAACAAAATGTAAACTAATGAATGCAAGAAGCATATATATAATAAAAACACATAATCAAATATTTAGAAAGAACGCTAGGTCATAACTCACGCGTGAAGAGCAAGATCAAGCGTGAAATATAACCAACATTGAAACTGACCTTGAACCATTATGAAATAACAGGCCCATTTATAATGATTTATTCATTTCTTGTATGACGTAAAGTAATTCCTATAAAGTTTCTTATTGAGCTCAGTCAACAAACTAAGCCCGTAAAGTGTAGATAGTTCAGCAGTATCTAAGCTTTGAAATGGCTGATCTCAAGGAAGAAGTGAACCTATTTGGGTCGGACTTCGATAATAGAGACATTCAACTTCTCAAGCATGACGCAGGTAAAAATAATGGAATAAGTCAGAGTCAGGAATAATTAACTAATAGCAAACTAAAACAATATACAGGGTGGATCATTCTGGAGTAGTTCTATTTTGTACTAGTAAATAATTAAAAAAAAAAAAATGGATTTGAATCTGGTACCATTTTACATAGCCCTTCTTATGAGAACACTATTTTCGATTTACTAAAATAAGCTGACAAGGCTATACAGTTAATGGAATAATGGAATTAAAAAGTGAGACGTAACTAGGCTGACCAACTTTAGAAAACCAAAATACGAGAGATTGGGGAACGACAAATTTTATCGAATTATTTTTTTTTTACGTATATCCTACATTGAGAGGATGGTTTATATTGAAAATACATCCGGCCTGAGCCTTAGATGCCTAACAGTCATAAATACAATTCAAATTCAAATTTTAAAATCCATGAATAGCAATTTAAATTATAACACATCAAAATATTTAATATTCATTGTCCGGAACAAATTTATAACGATTAAAATTTTTCCAAATTATCGATGTTAGTATCAAATTGTTTTTGGTGGTTATAATCTGCACTGAACAATTAACAATAACGATTGATTATGAAAAATATGGGAGCATTTGAAGATCAATTCAGGAGCCGGAATGGTCCAAAAGATTAGCTAAAATACGAGAGTTCCCGTGAAATACGGGATAGTTGGTCGGCCACCCTAGATGTAACAGTTTCCGTCGTCTAATAGAGCCTTCTCACACTGAAACTAAAATCTGTGTATGTATGAGTTCTAGTGAATTGGATTGGTTTATGGCCTTTGGCAACATTTGGCTCAGGTCAGGATATGGTAAGGGAAAGGAAGTTGATCACGACCTAGTTTTAAGTTACCATCCTGACATTTGCCTGGTGTAGCTGCGATGTTTTCTTTTAAAACTAGGCCTTGCCCGATTTTCTTCGAAAATCCTTTTCACTACCATATCCAGGTTTATGCCATATGTTGACTGAAGACATACATCAATTCAATTCAATGAAATTCAACACATCTTACACGCAGATATGCATCATATATTAATTAATTCCTGTCTGAGAAAGGCTCTTCTAGAGTGCTGAAATTGTTACATTTTCCTCGTCTCCTTATTTTAGACTCGTCCAACCTCCAAGGGTCTAATTTTCAGAAAGGTCCACCTCCAACTGTGTTAAAGTTTGGGACATGAATTCAATAGAGTATGAAGCTAAGTTGGAGCAAAATATTAATACAATACCACCAATATTTGAACTTTCCAGGGTTTCTGAAGTTGGGGTCTGTAAAATATCATTCATTCTCCAGGTAACAAATTTAGAAGTTGGAAATGATTTTGTAAGTGACCCATGATAGATAGAATGACCATGTTAACCTTATCCAAATGACGTTTTGTTGTGATTTCAGAAATGCAGTTAATTTTCTTAAAAAATAATTCTATCATTCATTTTAACCGTGTTCAAAGATAGTCAAAAATAGTATTCAATGCAGTTGTTGTCATCAGCTGCAGTCCTGATGCAACTTTGTAAACTTTATTTTTATATTGGCCAGTCGAGTAACTTTGGATTTCGGCAACCTTCCACATAGGCTCTGGTCGACACCTTCTCGAATCCTTTCCCCATGCCTATCCCTACCTAAGCCTTAGATGCGTAAAAGCCATAAATAAAATTCAAATTCAAATTCAAGGACTCAAAAACTGTTTACAGGAAAGAGTGGCTTCAACAGTGAACATAGTTTGACTTATGATGTCAATTATAGAATCATCACTAGTAAAGTTAAGGCAGCGAGAAAAGTATCAACATAAGGCACAACGCAAGTATTACGAAAATGTACCAGGTGCGTAAATATGAAACCGGAATTTATGTACAGAAAAGACAGTGATTGGATGACAATGCTAAGAACTATATATTCGAAGTATTGGCCATCACTAGCGATACATTTCTGCCATCGTTCCGGTAATGTGTGGATGCCAGACCAAAAAAACTGTAACTCTTGTGCAGCAAACCAGTCATCAAGCCATTTTCGTACATTTTCGTAAAATGTGAAGCGCTGGTCACCAAGTGTGTGTCCCATGGATGCAAATAAGTGAAAATCGGAAGGCGCCAAGTTTGGTGAGTAAGTCGCATGCATAGGATTTTCCAGCCAATCGTTTCCTTGACCGGTTTTGCTGTGTGGCAGGGTGCATTATCGTGAAGCACAATCACTTTATGACGTCTTTGATCATATTCTGGTCGTTTTTCACGCAAAGCTTGATGCAAATCGATCATTTGTTGTTCGAACGTTGGGTATTAAGGGTTTCGCCAGGTTTCAGCAGTTCATAATAGATCACTCCCTTCTGATCTTTTACGCTTAGGATTCGCGAAATAGATCCACGTTTCGTCACCAGTTACAGTTCGATGGAGAAATGATTTCCTTTTGTACCTGGCGAGAAGAATTTCGCATGTGTTTTTTCTGTTTTCCTGCTGTCGTTCAATCAATGCATGTGGAACCCATTTTCCCACCTTCTGAATCTTTCCCATGGTTTTTAAACGTATGGAAACTGCTTCTCGTGTTACATTTAATTGATCCTCGAGTTGTTGTTGCGTTTGAGCGTCATCCTCATCCAACAATACTTGCAATTCGCTGTCTGCAAACTTTTTCGGTAGTCTTCCACGTTCTTCGTTTCTCACGTCAAAATCGCCACTTTTAAATTCTTAAACAACGCATAGCACTGTGACTTACCAAGAGCATGATCCCCGTAAGCTTCGACAAGCATGCGATGCGATTCTGCAGCAGTTTTCTTCAAATGGCAACAAACAATTAATGCTCTTAACATCGTAGTTTGCAGGTACAAATTGCGCCATGTTCAACGTTATTAAACACTACACTATGACATAAAACTTGTTTGGTTGTGAATTGCAAATCGTTATCAGCAGTCAAAACAAGCAGGTGGCGCCAAGGACGCAGTTTTATTGTAACCACAGTGACAGCTAACGCCATCTATGCACAAATTCCGGTTTCATATTAACACACCTGGTACACATCAACTAAAATAGTGCATTGTTTTTTAAAATTAATATTTGTTTCTATTTCCGTTAGACCTCGGGGTGGCCGAGTGGTTAGAGCGCTCGCTTTATGTGTGCGTGGTCACTGGTTACCTGTTCAAATCCCGCCGGGTTCCATTGAACGAAGTGGTTCGGAGCCCACTTTACCAAATCTAGTAGGTCACTTCCTAAGGAGCTCACCACCTTGTTTAGAATGTTAATAACAATTCACTCGCTCACTCGATTTTCATTACTTTTGTGAGTACGATAACACTATAAAGAATGGAAGGTTTCAAGATTCTTTTTGTAACCTTGTATGATAAGATCCAAATCTAAATAAAAAAAAGCTTAAAACTTCGTTTTTTGCAATGACACAACCATTATTAAGGCCGCAGTTTTCCTTCTTGATATATTTCACGTTAAATATGGGCGAACCCAGTAAGCCAGGCGACGTTGGCCCGACGGCGGTATTTGATCAGCGAAAGTTGGTTTCGCCCCCATGCCGGAAATCGACATACCGACGGCGACCCGGAAACAGCCTAACGACCAAACGCCACTTTCTCCCTACTATTTCCCGACAACTAGTCGCGATCCCGACGGTGCCCGACCAAAATCTCTGTCTTGGTCGGCATTGGGCTTGCTGGGACTTTTTTTTTTTCATAAAATTTTTGTGTAAGTTTGTTTTGCTGTATCTCAGTAAGGGGTATTGATTCAGATTAAGGTTTTGCATACACACTATCAGGCACGCTATCTGTATAACTACTTATCACATATCACCTTGTGTTTACCACATATCCCCAATGATATATACTTGAAGTTTCAAGCAATTTCATAGTGAGCAATCTCGACTAAGTTTCGGCTATGCAGGGTACCCCGAACTTTGGGAGCTACATCAAAACAAAAATGTCTACATCCTTCGTAGAAACTCAAAATTATGCTTAGTTTCGGAGGTACATGCTCTCAAAGTATCGAAGGCATCGTCACAAATGATGCCATAACTCGACATATAATGACATAAGAGGTGTCGGGTTAACAAATCATACTCGAAGTAGTGACTATGAATTCGGAACCTGAGGATATCATTATCAAAGAATTACATGGTTTAATAGGAAGAACAGAATTCATTCGCTAATCGTGAACTTAATTTAAATAGATGTATTGGGTACAACCTTGAGTGTGCTTTGTTAAGAACCGACATCCCTTACGCCATTACTTGTCGAGATATGGCTTCATTTGTGAAGATGCCTAGCTAACTTTCCCTATCAACAAGAATTCGTCGGGCCGACGTAGGGCCAACGGTGGCCCAACCACGTAACAATTGGACCACGGTTGGCCCTGCGCCGGCCCGACGAGTCTTGCTGATAGGGTTTGAACACGTGTAGCTCCGAAACTAATCCGATTTCGGAATTTCTTCAAAGGAACTTTTTTGTTGCTGTTGTTTTCTTGTAAATAATCAGCTCCACAAGTTTGCACCATTATTTCAGGGATCCTGTATTTGAAAGCAATTAACATGAAACACAGGATTCTTTGAAGAACGTAGATTGCGACTGTGGTGGATTAACGGTTAGAGCGCTCACCTCTGGTGCTTGGGGTCGTCGGTTCAAACCCTGGTGGTGCCATGTGGGTTTTGTGGTGGACAAATACCATGTGCATGGGTTTTCTCGGGGTTCTCCCGTTTCCTCTCACTTTCTTCATTACACCAATTATCCCATACGGCCAGCATCCCATTATCCCAGCATCCATACGGCCCGATCCAAAGTTGCCTAAAGGACTTAAAATATAAATTAAATTCAAAACATAGATTGCATTTCTGAAATCAGCACAAGTATCTCCATTTTTTAAAACTTGCTTCGTGGACCACGCACAACATTTCACAGGCTCCAACTTCACAATTCCTGCAAACTCCAATTGCACAATTTAGTTTCATATGTTACTGAAGCTATGTAAATATTTAAAAACAGTTTGAGATGCTTAGGTAAGAGCACTTGTCCACTTGATATGTGTAGTTCATTCCCAAAAGCACAATTGTCCACGAAGAGATCGTATTACTATATCGAGTTCATTTCATTATTTTCTAACACATTAGTAAGGTTTTATGATTCCCGAATGTCATAAGAAAGTATAAAAACAAAAATCGAGATTATAATTTATATATATATATTATTTTTCTCATACTTTTTTTTTTCTGATAGAAGGTAAAATTCTTGTATTCTAGAACTTCTATTACTATTTGCAAGGTATTCGTAACTACATATTGTCAATAGCTCTGGAAAATAAGAAGGGTATTACAAGTGCTTTTGTCGATTTCACAACATTTATCGCGCTTGGACAAGGGTGGTTTTGGAAATGGACTACACATATAGAACTAACCTTTAATAAATAACTGAATGAATGAAAAGCCTTGTTGTATTTGCATTCATTTTAAAAAAGTGTTTTGATTTTTTTTTTTTTTTTTTGGATTTGAATAAACAGTTCCCAATAAATATCCTGGTCTTAGACATCTCAGTAATCAAAGTAAATTTGAAGAAGAATTGACCAATATGTGGACAGGTTATAAACAATTGAGTGTTATTTATAGCCTCAAAATAAATATAAATTTGACTTCATTTTTTGAAGTATTACAACTTAATTAACATTTAGTTGTAGGGATTCAAAAAGAAAATTTACAAGACGCTCTGAAAGGAGTAGTGACTGTAATGATATTTCCTTATAAAACTCTAGTGTTCAGATACAAATTCTGCATAGATTTTTGTGTAGGAGACAGGCTACCAACGGGAAACTGGAAAAAGAACAGCTTTGTTTCGATAATGTTATATTTTTACTTGATGAGAATAATTGAAATTTGATTCTCTATTCCCTTCTTTAAGCAATAACTGCTCCCAAGGCATCCACCTTCCGGAGAATCGAGTATAGGGATGGTTAACTTTCCCCATCCCTCTTGGGACAAATCATTGAGCCTATATATATATATATATATATATATATATATTATCTTGAAACTAAGTAAAATAATATGATGGCTTCCCTTTGCCTTCCATATCGCAGCGAAGACAAACGTCCAAGATGCGCCAGCAAGCCAAATGCCGATCCCGACGGCGGCACAACCTGTAATCGGGGAAAGATCCACGCAATCCACAAATGGCGTTTGACCGTCGGGCTATTTTCCGGGCCGCCGTCGGTGTCGGCATAGAGACGTAACCCAGTCCAAAACCCACCGGACGACGTCGTCCCCGCCTTCGCCGACCAAATCCCGACGTCGCCTGGCTTGGTGGAGTCTGTCTGTATCCATGTCTGACTGTCAGTCTTGCCGATATCATTCACCTTTATCAACCAGTATTCACCATATCTAGAGGATATTCCAGTATCCGCCACCTGGGGAGGCCCCTGGTAGCAGACCAGTTACTGTAGCTCCATACTGTATATATACAGGATAATATAAAGTTAATTTTATATTGAAATTAAAAATAACCGTTTCCGGTCTTCGATTGGTACATCATCAAGTCCTCTGAGGGGATAAAAAGACAGTTCGAGAGCCATTATGAGGGATGATGATGTAGTTGCAGCTTACACCCTTCGTAAATGGAGTTTCCAGCGATCCGATTGCGAATGGGCTGGCTATAACCTAACCAGGAGTTCCATCATTTACCAAAACTACTTCAGAAAATAACTCCTGTATGTAAGTGCCAAACGTTTGAGCCTATAGAATTCGATTTGGCACAGATATTTTTCCACTATCATCCAGGAGATATTAAAAGAAGCAGTATTAGTTCGAGTTGTTTTTAAAAAAGGAACAGCAATACAGTAGCTTGGCGTGAGGCCAAAGATTATTGCTAAATATAAACTTCAGACATGATAGTTACATCAAACCAGTGATAAATATAAATAGATAAAGAGAATGTACGATATAGCTAAAAATCCATTTTCTATGCACCAATTACGACCTCCACAAAACATTGATTGCGGTAAGTGACGAACGTTAAAAAAGGATTCCGTCAGCATATACAAAATCTTAAGAAAGACAATCGGGAAGATAAGCCACCAAACATTACTGCTAATAAGCTGGTTTTATTCTAAGAGTAGGACTAAGTCAATCCTGGATCCAGCTACAAATTATCTTCCATGGCCATAAAATTAATATATTTAATTTCGTTCTGATTTTTTAAACTAATCATATGATGGAAACATAAATTAAATTCGGTAGCCCACTTGAAGCATTAGGAGCCACATTTAATGCTCAGTGCATTTTTCAACTATGATAAATCATTCTGAACCATTGACATAAGAAAGTGGGGCATTTGTTAAATAAAAAGTCACGTTCATTGTGAAACAAATTCAATTTGATTTTCCCAGACTGATAGGTGCTTGACAACCTTGGACTTCAACGTACATTGTCAACTTGTTATAGTTAGAGCTGAAACCAGATCACTTTCGCTGACCCGGTGTGACAAGAACATAGGTGACCCGGTTCGAAAGTTGACCCGCTTTGGGAATTATAATGAACTGGGAATTTTTAGCGAAGTATTTATTTGGGTGGGCATAACACCCCCGGTACTGGTCACCTCTGAAAGAAACACTTTTCAAACGTTAGGATATAATTAAAAACTCTACTTTACCCTCCGGGTTACCAGGCCAAAATCGAGTCATTAGATCAGGTCGAGTTCCAAGCATAGACTCTGTAGCCCGGTCCAAAACTTGATCTGATTGGCCTGGTGATCCTTTTCTTTTCTGGTTATAGTGCTACGGAGCGGTAGTAGCTCAGTTGATAGAACGCTGGCTTAGCAACCGGAAGGTCCTTTGAACGATTCCAGCGGCTGCCTATCCTGATTGAGGTTTTTCCAGGGTTTTTTCTTAGTCACATCAGGCAAATTCCCTGGCTGACTACAAACTAGATCCTGGCCATTACCTTTCAACATCCTCTCCCGAAGCCTGAGATGTCTGAAGGCCATAAATAAATTCAACAACAACTACTAAAATTTGTGTCCCATTTACTTTCAATCAAAGAAGGCCACTGCTGAACTTGTAGGTGTCTGGGCCACTGCTGAACTAGTAGCTTACATAGAGAATAAATTAGCAAAGTAAAATGTACAAATACTAACACTCCAGTCCAAGAGTCCCAGACACCACATGCACTGCAACTTTATGAACTAAATGCAACACACAAATACATGAATCAGTCAGTGTCCTCAACCGGGTCTCGACATTTAAATTCGGCCTGTCAATTCCATATACTGGAGAGGGTTCCAGGGTATTACATATACTTACATCACTCTCTAACAAACTAAATATAAAGTCAAGGAATCTTAGAGAACACGAAAAAAAAAATGACAGCCTACCATTCTGACTTCATCTCGGGGTCTTCTTACCACATTAATTAGACGTTATACTTAAAACTTATTAGTACGGTGCAATTAGGTTTTCACACGGAATTTTATAATAACAAGCTGAAAATTGGTGAAAATGTTCAGAAT
>JAGDQP010024109.1:1171-28347 GCA_022664845.1 Lepisma saccharinum | reverse complement strand
CTTGATAAATTACATTTCTTTAGTTTTGAGGAAAACAGGTTTGAAGATCGTAACAACTATCCCTCGGGGTGGCCGAGAGGTTAGCGCATTCCTTTTCCGTGCACTTCGTCACGGGTCAATTCCCGCCGGGGTCTATTGAACAGAATTGTATCGGAGTCCAATTTACCAAAAATATGTAGGTCCCGTCTTAGAAGCTCTTCAGCTCGCTTAGGACGTGAATAACAATTCAATCAATCAAAGCAACTATTGTCCCTTACAGGAGATTGTATACAGAAACTCCATGTTCTGTACAAACAAATATTGATTGTGGACAATTATTTTTAGAGGAGATAGCTGAGCATGTGGAAATAACTTTGTGAGAGTAACTTTTTTTTTTTAATGTCATCTGTTAAGTTCTTACATGCAACCACAGAATTATTGTCTTAGCACAAAACAAAATTAATTAAACCTTACCAATGAACTTTCCATGACTAATTCCTGGTACACACCTTTTCAATAAGTTTACTCCGAAACTTAAAACAATGACTTCTAATTCACTTTTTAAAAATATTGTACAGATGCATTTCATACATAAACAGAGAACAATTGTCCACTTGTACCATTGTATTATTCAAGGTATTATCCCAGGATTTGCCTAGTGAGATCGAGGAACCTGGGAGAACATCAGTCAGGATGCCCGGCACTAAGAATCGATCCCGAGACTTCCTGATGGAGTTAAATAGTCTGATATCAACCAGCTAGTAGCAGATGCGTTTACATCGGAAAAATGAACAAAAAATATCATACGTTGCATAAGTGGTGGGAAGCTAATTCTGAAACCCTAATAATATTGTAACAGTCATCACTCATCACTTAACAATTGGCATTGCTGATTAAGGAACTGACGTACAATATTTTTCAAATTTGAATCAAACGTGATCAAATTAAATAGTTAGAAATTGCTTGTATCGGTGACTCAGTTCTTTGCCTCCAAAACCGGTGACTTCTTTCTGCGAGGGATTTTTTTTCAGTTTTTACTCTATCAACTGAATTACCATTTGGAAGGGGGGGGGGGGGGGGTGATCGGAACGATAAGATAAGATAAAATGAATTTTATGGGCGGTAACAGCACTATGGCGGGATCGGAACGAATGACGGTATTGCCCTTTTTTTCTGAGGAATATAGCTCATTCTAATCGAAATAGCCTCGGGCTACCCTATATATTTTCGATTCGCGTTCATATACGGGCTTGAATATCAGATTTGATAAATGTATTTTGTTGTGTTCGACGTTGAAGATCGGTGATGATTATTTTATTCGCGGTATTTTAAAACACAGTGAACAAGGAGGAAATGAAAATAAGGTTATCTTCTTAGACCAAAGGGAATATAAAAACAATAAAAAAAAAAAAAAATGGAAATTCTTAAACTTCCTCAATGCACTAATTCCGTCATGAACGGACGATAATTTATGAATGGATCTAAGCGCATCCAAGGACCTCACTTCATCACGGTCGGTGGGTGCTCGGATTTGCTGAAAAGGCTTCGGATTGAAGGGACAGGGGTCAGGGGAGGGGAGTCGGTTGTTATTTTTTTTTTCGTGTACTTCTGCTTTTTCTTGGGGTGTGGGGAGGTTTGTTTACCAGATGTTGTATGTCGATGCTAGGGATGCCATTTTTTCAACACGTGTAGCAAACAGCGTTGCCAATACAGCAAACAGGAACCTAACGTCTGCATTTTTGTTTCAGAGCGCAGTAGCAACATCTGAGCGTCTTTACACACTAACTATTTGAACAAGGGGTTTGAAGCCTTCAGAACGCGTTACGCCGTCGAACAAAGAAAAGATCTCTCTAGGAGATATTTACTCAATGATATGGTGCATGGCACAGTCTCTCCCAGTAAAGTTGCTGAAGAGTCACCCGGGTCCTCTTTGCCACATGTGGCTTGTCATTGTCGTGGAGGAACATCAGATACTTGCGATTCACCAATGCCGGCCCCTTCTGTCGCAATGCACGGTAAAACCTTTGCAACTGCTGTGAATAGAGGTCAGCAGTGATGGTCTAACCAGGTGGAAGGAGCTCGTAATTGACCACTTGGCGACAAGTCCACCATACAAGGATCATAACTTTTCGTGGGTGGTCTTGAGGTGTGAGGAACAGGGTCACGTGGCGACAACCAATGTCTGGTACGCTTGGGAGTGTCATAGAGGACCCACTTTTCGGCACCAGTGAGCAAGCGATCAAATATGGGTATGTTCAGGTGCTGAGTGAGCAAAGACAAACGGGCTGTCACTCGTTGTCCCTTGTTGGCTGCCGACAATGTGTGGGGTACCCACTTGCTTAGCCTGTATGACTTCCCTATTCCATGCAGGTGCAGCAGTCTAACTGTTTCAGCGGAAACATTGAAGCTTTCTGCAACTTCATCACACGTTAGACCACTATCCTCCTCGATGGCTGCTTTCAGGGTCTCGTCATCCAACACATGTGATTGTCCACTGCGAGGTTCATCAGCAAGGCTCACATCTCCCGAACGGAATTTCTGGAACCAATGCATGGCGGTGCGTTCGTTCACGGCATTCTCACCAAATGCCTGGCATATGCGGCAGTTAACAGGCTCACTTTAAAGTCATACAACAAACACACGCGAACAAGCTGCTTCGACACCACCATTTGTCTTTTACGCTGGACTAGCTATGACTGCTGTGTGTGAGCATCGTGCCTGTATTACTGAAGGTCGATGGTCAGACCAACTCCCGATCGCTTGGCAGGCACGTGCGTCATTTTGTTTCCTCTCTCTAAGCGCATGATTAATGGGACGTCAAAACCGGCCAAAACGTTTTTGGTTACCTTGTAATTTCTTTTGTCATTTGATGTTTACGTAAATATTTTAACTATTATTAATCGTAATACAGAGCATTATTTCATCACTCGTTAGTCACGTTCAATTATTACTTCAGTCCATTTTAACTCGTTTTAGATCCCCGCCCCCTGGTAAGCGAAATTGAGCATATGTCCTATCTCTAACAGATGGAAGATCAGAAAAAATAAACAAACCCTGAACCCCCTCGGTGCTAACGTAATACTAAATGACCCCTAATCATACACAAAAAAACAACGCCATCATACCCAACAAAAAAAGCCAAGCGTTCCGTTTCGTGAAAATGTCCATTTCGAGCCCTGGTTGACAAATTTATGGCCACCCTAGTTACACCCTATATATTGAACTGTTCGAAGCGAGTACTGTTTGTTCAGCAACGCTAAAGATACCATGCGAAACAAACTGAATGCAGCAAAGTGGCGCAAGATCTACCATGGTAACTATCCTGAGAACGTGACTAGCACTTTTCGTAAGTTACTCTTGAAACACAAACACACACTCAAAATTGCGGGAATTTCCCCAAAGTCGGGAAGCGAGAATACTCTTGAGAAATCATATTGCTAATCTACCAGATATTTTCCGTTTTTACAGAAATCACTATGAAAAAGAAAAAAGAAAAAAAAGAAATCGACAGATTTAAATAAAACGCTCGTACAGTATATTGAACATTTCTATAATCATGGGATATTTCTTACGTAGAAAGGATTTTAATTCCTAATGAGATTCAAATCGACAGCAAGAATAGAGCTTCATTTTAAATACAATATTGTTTAGATCCTTCAGAATTTTATTTGGTTTTTAATTTTCCTGCAAATAGTTTTCTGATTTTAGACAAACTTGCGCAATACGAACGTCACTTGTTTCGCAGTAGAGGTCGCTGTGAAAGTCATCTTCAACATGGCTGCTAGCCGCTGAAGTATGTTTGCGCATTACGTTGAGAATATGGTTTTGTTCGATAATCTTCGTGATTTCGGCACTTAAGTTAAGAGGCGATTTCGTGTTTTCGGTATAAAACAGTTCGCTTATATTAGGTTGTGATGGGTGCTAAATCTAGTACAGCAAATGGCGGAGGCAGTAGCCCCCGAACCCGAACATTTTCTACTAGCAGTAGTTCTGATGTTGTCGGTGGAGCTGCGGGAGGATTTAGTCTTCTTCGTTCTATTCCGGGTGCAGTTTCAAGTGATCGACAACGAGCTCGCTCATTGTCAAGTGTGCCAGACAGTCATTCAAGTCATGAAGCAATTGGTATACCAAACTCTAGTGGAGCATATGACATTTCAGAATCCCCAGAAACTGATAGTAGTTCCCCTGACGAACATGTTTTGGATAGCCCGCTGGCTGCCAATATAAGCCTTGGACGGGTATATGCTGCTCATTCTTTGCCATCACATATATGGTCTTTAAACGGTAAGTTTATATTTCAGTGTTATTCATATGCGCACTGTTGTTAATTTCTTGGAAGAAAAACAGTGTCTTACGTCCTGGCATGTGATGTACGGCACTTGCAAAATTACGTAACAAATTGAAAGTGTGATTAAATTGTATATTTTAATTTTGCGAAACTTATTCGTACGTATTTTCTGTTGAAAGAAAAGATACGAAGTGCTCTATGAACGAAAAGAATAATATAGCTTTTCAGTTTTCGGAAATGACTACGTTTTAAAGTGACAGTAAAGTGCTAATTCACCATAAATTAATCTACCGGTCTCGCTACAAAGTAGCTTGATTCTCAACAGGTGAAGTGACAGCGATTTGTTTTGAATACTGGATTTTTAGAGATGAATTAATTCGAGGAACTATTCTCAAGGTCCCTGATAAAGTAGTTTTCTTTTTGCTCCACCTGTACCTTGCAGTGATTTGAACGTATCAAAGTGTGGGAATGATTAAGAATCTGTTCTTTATTCATCTGTGATTTGTACATGGGATGTAAAGCTTTTTAGATATGTTTGTAAAGTTCACGTTACAAATAGTGGACATACTTTACGAGATGTCTTTTATTCTTTATATTCTTCTGCTTCTGTTATATGGCGTTAATATACTTCCAATGTAGTTATTTGCATTATTTCGGATGCATACTACAGTGCCGAATTGATGCAGAAAAGCAAGAGAGAGTTCATGATTGGAATTCTTGCACTCACATCAACCCTTGATTTTGCATCACATTCTGGATTTCACATGTTCGAAATCCTGCAGATATCAACATAACTATTAGTGAAGTAAGTATTTTTAAAACAATTATTAGAAAGATACCTATTCGCATGAAAGATCAGCAAAATTACTTTGCTTTCTTTTACTGAGAGTATAAACGGTGCTTTGATACGCCCTTAAGTAGAACCCAAATAAACTTATAGCTTAGCTATGTAAGGTGATATCCAATTGAGCTGCAAGGTTTATACTATACCTTTCAGTTGATTGCCATGTCTCTATTTGATTGTTCTGCCTCTTTTATGTTGTTTTTGTTTTATTGTTTAAAAAAAAAAAATGTTGGATTTTAGGTGAGATTACCGCAAGATCATAACGTTCGTATTTTTCACGTAAAAATCCCAAAAATCACGTAAAATGTCCAAAAATCCGGTGCCAAATTGGTAACCGGTTTAAATGCTAAATATAGGCTATATGTTGTGAATGCTGGCTACAGTCGAATTGATGATGATAATAATAATAATAATGGAAGTCAGCCGTTTAATCCATTCCCGATCCTTTACTACATGCATTGGTATTTTTTTAAATAACTATACTATCAAAACAACATCATCACGGTGGATTTTACCAGCACTTTATGCATGACATTTTTGAGGTTAAGCCAGATCGTATTACCGTAACTATTTGGTATTGTGGACAATTTTACCTCGGCTGTAGTTTTGTTACTTGCTGTGTACTCTATAGTTTGTAACTCAGCTGCTGTATGTGTTCAGGTGACGAAGGGAGCACAGAAAAAGCGGCATAGTTTGAGACATCGGTCATGCTCCTCTCCTTGAACAGTTATTTTTTCCACAGTCTTCGCTTATCAGCTACCTTCCCCGTCCATTTGCCCAGAAGTAGCGCTCTTTGAGTGTGTTCATCCCCCAGACGTGATGTGTTTACGTTGTAGGGCCGTACATGTCAGAACAGCTTACGAAAATAAGTTAAAGAAGTAGGATAAAATTCCGTATCGGGGGCCAATATAAATTAATATAAGATTTTTAAACTTTTTTTTTTATTATTATTTTCTTGGTTAGGTTAGGCTGGTCCTCTGATACAGAATAAGAACCTAGAAGTAGATAGGAAGTTGGATCCACGTAACGTGAACTTGTAGAACAAGTTTTTTTTTAAGAAACCGCATGTTTTTGCTGCCTTTTGGAAATTTTTAATCGTTAATGGTAATGGACATTGTTTTTAAAATCAATTAGGTACTTAATGCTAATTTTCTGTATTTACTACCTCTGTTATATGGCGATTAATGTACTTTGAATGTTTTTTACTTCCCTTTTTTCGGATTATGTGTAAAATAAAGGGGTGATGTGAATGGAAGGACACAATGTTCTTGAACTCACATAACACCTTGATTTATCATCATTATAAAGTGTAATATGAGGCAATATCGAGTTGTGTGTGAGGATTTTTCTTCGCATCCGAAATAGGGAAAGTCGTAGTAAAAATTTTTGAACTATATTCAATGCTGTCTAACGGCAGTAGCTAATATAGAGATTTACTCTAATACTTTGTTTTTCTCAAGACAACGAATGGTTGTAAGTTTATTTTACTAAAAATTGTAGGTGTAGTGGAAGTTCTATCGTTAGTAATAAGTTCAATTAGTAATAAGATCTATCGAAGATCCGTAAAAATGCATTAAGTCTGGGAAGTTTTATGTTTGTGGTTCCACGGGGTTTGTGCCAATGATCAATGTCGATACGAATGAATTCACGATAGTTTTATCAATATAATCCGATAGTTAATCTATATTTCGATATCTTCAGGGTGATGCCCTAACAACGTTAAGTTAGCATTTGAATTTCATTCAAGTTCGCTGGATCCACCGAACCAGAGGTTTCAGAATCAGAACATAACTTCTACGGGGTGCACACTTGGATCAGTTGACCTGTATTCTTATTTTCCATTGTCATATTTATTGATAGTCTATAGAGATATTTGCTTCATGTTTTTCGTTGTTGCCAAAACCGCATTTCTCTGTTTGCGTTATTACGGTATTGTGGTTTTCATTTTATTTAATAAGGCTTTTGGGCAACTTTGGCTCAGTACGGATAGATGATGATAGTAGAATTGGTAGAATGAAGAAAATGTGAAGAAACTAACGGGATATCCCCGAGAAATCCTCCACACACGTTATTTGTCTGACCTCATAATAGAATGTGACGTCTATGCCAGAGCTACCTGGCGGATGAATTCAGAATCACGCGCTTGAATAAAACCTCATTAGTTTTAGCGCAGCAAGAAATGGGGAAGCGTGCTATGTCTATCTATTATGTCGGTCTATGCTCTAACACAATCACCGCGGCGCGTGTGGCATTTTAATTTCAACTAATGAGCTATCTAGGTATTTATGGCTTAAGCCATTTATGTGATCACGTATTTCGGAAGAAGATCCGAGGGTGGTAGCTGCCAAGATATCTGTACTATGTAGATGTACCATTCCTGAATTCGGTTGGCGAAAAAAAAAACACAACGTAGATAATCAGTTGAAGTGGCCGGCTTGAACAGGTTCGATTGTGCAAACCCTCTCAGTGTTAACAGCAATCGGCGACCTTTCCTTACTAGGTCTTGGGAAGTGTTGTGGAAATCCAGTTTACATTTTAGAGCTTGTTGCATACATTTTCATGACCTAACACCGGCGGATACGAATTCCAGTATAGATCAACTCAGGTAGTCAATAATATGTCTATCTCCAAAATTTGAACAGCTGCAACGACTCAAACTTCCTACAGGGAATTAAAGGCAGGAACTTGCATTTGTGAAAATACACAAATCTTGACGCCGTCTAGTGCGAAGAATAGCAGCGTGAATAAAAGAAAGGGTGCAGTGAACATTATTGTCAAGTTTTCACCAGTTGTATAAAAGTTCTACGGTAATTGTAATTAAAATAGGGTGACGATTTTTTTTTTTCCAATTTAAGTTAAACACCTACCTGACCTTGAATATCTTTTAAAAGTAGGTGTCCTGGCACTGACTTCATGTAGATGAAAAATGTTCCCAGTATAAAATAGGAACATGTATATATTTTTATATAGAGGTTTGCAATAATAAGAAAAATAGGTTTACTTAAGTGCAAAGTAGGACAGCAATGATATTTAAAGTTCCTTGAAGTACTATTGCTCATTTGAGCATTTTTAATAGATTATCCACGGTTTATCACAACACCATTGCAATGCCATCGATAGGACAGTGACTGCAAACTAGTCATGTTTCCCATATCTTCGTGTTGTTTTTTTATCGTGTATCCTTGAAAATGGGTTTGTAGTTAAGGCTTCGAAAGCTTGGTTAATATATTTTCATAGCTGTTATTATCTGGAGTTCATTTAAAGCAAGCTTGGCTGGTTTAAACCAGGTGTTGTTTTTTTCTTTTTAATGTTTAAACCCCAAAAAATAAAAATAATAATAAATGCCACAAATAGTCTGAACTTCATGGTGACGATTCCATATATTAAACCATCGGCGTTAATTTAATACCATTATCTCGTTGTAATCAATGGGTCCCAGGTTCGATTCTCAATAGGGCAAATGCAAACCGAGTAGTAGTACGGATGTCACTGTAAGCAGTAGACCTTGTCCTTCATAACCTCGCTGTTACATAAGGACGTTAAACCTAAACAAATGAAACGAAAACAAATTTGTATCTTTCTGCGTGCCTGAATGCCAAAGTTAACTTTGCTTAAATATATTGATAGAAATTGGCAAAATGTATCGATGGCATCCAGTGATGTACGCAGGGAATAGGTCCTGGAGGTCCAGACCTCCCTCAGAAATTCCGGTATTTTCGTAAATGTACTACAATTTTACGCGAATTTTTCGATATTTTCTGTAAAAATTTACACTCATACTAAATTTGGACTCTCCCCTCCCCGAAATAAATTTCTGAGTACGTACCTGACTGCATCCGTAGCTTATCGCAGCAACATTAGTTTGGATTGGACATTTTAATTTTCTTGTATGATATCTACATACTAAATTTTGTAATTTTAAAATTCCATTATTTGTATAAAGGTCTCTTTTGGCGTACTGCGTTCCGGGTTCGAGTCCAGGTGGAGGACAATTCCTCTCAGTTGCAAACCGAGTATGGTTCGGATTCCACTTTAAGCTGTAGGTCCCGTCCTTCATAACCCCGTTGCTGCATTCAGGACTTTACGGGAAAATAAACTTATTCCTATCCATATATAATATAAATAAATAAAGCAAAGTATTAAAAAGAAGCATGCTTTTGCGAACTCTGATCTAATCTTTGTATTCTATTCTGAATACCGTGTCTTTGGGGTCTGAAGATCTTTAAGTCCGCTTCCATCCACATGAGAATTCGCTCGAGCAGGTTGTGATAAATCTTAACGTCCCATCCAACTGTCACAGGGTTTCCCTCACATATTTTTTTATAGGTGACTGTATAGAGTTGGCAAGTCCAAGAGAAGGGACAAATTCTACGTGCTCTTTATCTCATATTGAACTCAGGCCACTCCGTTCATAGTCTTAATATGTTAAAGACGTAATGGTAACTGACAGTTTTTGAAGCTTTTTAATTTCTTTTTTCCGTGCAACATTTATTGAGCTCTATTTTCTTTTTGATTGCTATCTGTCGTTTGATAAATTTAAGACATTGAATTATAAAGCTACTTTAAAGTTAAAAAAAAATACCATGTTTGCCAGAGAATTTGGAATATTGCCTCATATACAATGCATAAATTGTAAACACCTATGATGCCTCTAAGTCGTCGTTGTAGTTTGGTTGGAATTTACAAGTGTAGTGACCCTGATATTTTCGGGTTCATCGTAATGATCTTCATCAGGGCCACAGGAACGAATACTAAATATACAAGTAAGTATATAGATAGGAAATAACAGAAGTAAATATGAAAGTGTGTGCTGTGAAAAGGGGAGTGCAACTGAAGTGTAAACTGTTCATGTGAGCTTAGCGAATTATGGTCTTGAACTGTTACGTGCACATAGTTTATTCGCTCCTTTACTGTTTATAAATTGTGCACATATATATTACATCTGTATGCATCAGTTTTATCAGAGTGATTATCTTTATTGTTATCCTAACGAATATCTTGGTTAATTAAATACAAAATTTCAGGTTTTCGAATATTTTTTTCGCTGACTAGTTTTTATGCACACACAAGATGTTCCGGTTTCAATGCATCATGTATGCCATCCCTACAAAACAAAATGTCAGTAATTAGTACTTGGCTCCAATACCTTATTTACGTTCTAAATATCTCACGTAATTCGTTAACGATTAATTCCTACGTGATTTTATTGGCAGACAAAACGTCCGGTTTCAGTTGATTTTTTTTTTTTTTTTTTCAAAATTACAGAGCCAAAATTTAATTACGAATATCGTCATTTTAATGTTGATGCATAAGTACCTGTATATAATATAGAAAATATTGCTCTTGATTTCTGTGTAAATCCATAAACAGTTATATAAAGGTGGCACTATTATCATTGCACTATGTATTTTTAGGACATCATCAATTGCAACATAATTATATGATCGCCAGCGGATCATTTCCAGGTTCGAGCCCTGCCGCCGTTTACACTGATTGAGGTCCAGGAAGGTGGCGCCATCGTACACAGCATAAAGTCTATGATGTTTTTAAGTTTCCCAGCCTCTTGGAAAGTGATGTAATTCCCTCAACTTGAGTCGGAATTACGCAATAGCTTATCTTATCCTATACATTGTTAATTAAATATATTTAATGTTCGCTACGTAAATTGTGATATTAATTTAGTTCATTGTCCCCTCCAAGTGTGTCTTCCACGTACATGGGTACATTTGTAAGTCAGCAACAGGTTGATTCACATCTAAAAATATGTTTCGATCACATGATTCTACTTGTTGCGTTGTAAAAGCGGCCACAACAAAACCATTTGACAATTAACTTGTAATTGTTGTACGGTAGTTCTACATTGTTCTTCTTTCGTGGGTCATTTTGTTTCTGTGAGACTATTTGCGCTCTGCATACAAGCCGTACTGTACTCATTCGTAATATTTCAGACTTGACCACATTGTATCTGCATGTTATGATTAAGTATCCTCTAGTTAAACTATTTTCAAGTGCGGACCAGTTTATTAGTTTGTAGGTTCAACGAGCCACCCTGCGCTTGCTCAAGGTCAGGTCTTGAGGACTACCTGTGGTCCCTGGGCCACAGTTTACGGAACGCTGCTCTACTATCTTAACAGTTTATCTTTGGTTTTCGTCCTTGACTCTTAAAACTATCAACATTATTATTATTTTGAAGTACTGCCTGTAGTGAAGATAAGACTAAAGCCGTGTAATGGTTGTCGGGTAGAATTTTGAATTGGCTGTTCAAGTACATTCCCTATAACGTTTTAGACTCTACTAGTTTCAGCTAACAAGCAGACATACTGATAGAGCAGGAAAGAACTATATATTATGTTTTTCCGTTATGATCTGAATGTCAAAGTATGTGGGCATGAAAACGAGTCATACAATATTCGGTCACTAATACATAAATTGGCACCTTCTTGTCTTTTCTAACCCTACCCTCCCTTTCACGAACCAACTATATTCACACATGTTCCTACCCTTTGCCCTGTGACGTGGTTATCAGTCACTACGAAATAAACATTGCGTTATTACAAGGAAAGAACAAAACCATGACCTCCTACTCCTTTTTTAAGCGTGCAGGGATGTTAAAAAAAATAAAAAATGAAACTCCTTTCTCACATTCATTTGCATTGAGAAATAAAACATGTATTTTAGAAAAAAATAAAGGACGTTAAAAATGTTCTGATCAACTAACTTTGGACAAGAAAACAATAGCAATCAAATACACAACTATCTCTATAAAATATATTTTTCGTGTTTCAGGTACATTGAATTAAATTGGTTTAATTTATGGTCTTTTGTGATTTTCGGCTCAGGCCGGGATCAGGTAGGCAGAGGACGGGGTAGGTGTTGGCCAGGACCTTTGATAATTTACTATGCCGGCATCGCAGACTGAAATGCATTATGATAATGAAGTCCGGATACTGAGTCTTTGAATCTGCGATCGAAATCGCACGAATCCATTGGACCGGATATCCGAAATCAGGAAGATCCGAGTTTCGGATATCTGGATCAGGCCATCCCTACTTTTTATGACCTCCCTAAAAGCTCTGCTTATTGTTACATTTGTCCTACTTTGATGGGAATGATGGCGTTATCTCTTACGCGGGCACTTTGCCATGCCGGAGCCGCTTCACGTGTGTGGTTTAGAATTATCGCGGACAGATTTATGAATTTCACAAAATGATGCATTAGGAACCTAACTAGAGAGCGTTCAAGAAATTACCAAAAAGAATTGCTTTTTTGTTGTATATTTAGATGTTTCCCTTTGCTTTCTTTTACAGTTAAACACAGTTGTGCCAATGGGAAATAATTTATGCTTTCAAATCTATATTGCTTCGAATACATTCAGTTGGAGAAGTCAGTTCTGAAATATTATGATTGTACAAGCAGATTATGACTTAAGTTTTGAGATTGAATATTTGTTGTTTCCTACACTGTAAAAATGGAAGACACAACGTTCATCCAAGAAATGGAGGAACTGAGCTGCAGTCACTTTTTGGATTATCCTACTTTCAGCCAGTTTTCGGTTGAACGTTTCACTTTCTGTAAAATTTCAAAATGCGCATATATATCTTTTCCAACGTATTTCATTGAAGCAGAGCATTTTTGAAAGTAGGAAAGCAGAACAGATAATGTTCCTTTAAAGTTAAAGAAAAAAAAAAGTTTAGGCGGTTGGGTTTCGATCCAGGGGCAACTTGCACACTGGTCAGATGCTCTCGCCACTTAGCTACGAAGGCAGTTGGTTCTTATGGCTTTCCAAGTATTATTTATAGTTATGATTTTACTGCGAACGTGGCTAACTATTAAAATGTTGTTGATTTTACTACGAGGAATATCTCGTGAAAAAAGGAGAGATACGATTTGCTACAGTGTAAAGATCTATACCCAACTTAATTCCTCTTTCCGACAATGCAGTCCTTATCGTCCAGGGTCCACCAATGCTAAAGCAATATAAACATTCAAAATGGCGGGGCGTTCAGTAACAAGCTAGTAACATTACTCCTCTTACTGGATTATAGAATATCCAACCAAGGCGTAAACTTCATCCACGAAAGTACGTAACCTCAAAATTGCGTTTAGCTTACACTTCGATCAGAAAATGACGGAATTTTAAGCGTAAAATAAGTTGAACTTTCACCGACAAAACACGTTGGCCAGTTCCAACCCATTTTCAGTTAACGTTAAGCTATTACAAAGAAAATGTTAAACTTTAAAATGGAGTTAAGGTTAGCAATCTTTCCAGTAAAGGGCTTACACTATATCCACATTTAAGAGTAAACACAAAAAAACTCTAATTTTCTATTTGTATTTCTCCATAAAGCGGAGTAACATTCACCTATTTCGTGTTTCCACTTTTTACAGTGTATCACCCATGCTATATTCGCTAGTTTTCGCTAGAACTTCTTAGTTTCATACTTAATTTTTGTTCGGTAGTGTCCGACAAACATCTTCACGCAATGGGAATGTTGTTTACTGTTCTCGTGAATACGCCCCTTGGTCATAGGCGTACTGTTCTTCAAATAAGCTTCAAAAGCGGCGACGGGAGGGAAAAAAGTGGATGTTTTACGGTGGTACAACAAAGAGACAATAGGAAACAATAAAATCATAATTTTCCTTGGTTTATTTATACATCTTTTAGTAGAAAAGGGTTATTATCGTCCCTGTGACCCTCTTCCTGTCCCGGTAGCACCGCTACCGTGCTATGGAAGTTTCTTCATGTATGGTGGTCAGATATCTGCCTATTTTTGCTTACTACAAGTGTGTTTATGTAATACTTGAATGACCTCTTAGGAGATTGTTTACACTGAAACTGTGTGAGAAAATTCAAGGAAAACAGTAGACCACTTTTGCTTTTGGGATCTTAGAAATGGAAGTTTTGGACAAACATTGCGTGCTATTGCCTGCGGATATACCGTACTTTAACAGCAATAGAAGGAAAATCTAGATTTAATTCAAGGTATCATTCCAGCTTTAACCTGGTGTATGTTATGAAAATATTGGAAACCGTCAGGATGGCCGGTCTCTCTTTTCGATTCCAGTACCACCTAATTACGAAGAGTCTACATTCCAGCTGAACCAACAGCTCAGCTTTTTGAGTTCCTGTTTATATTGTATTAAAATTGTAAATTACCATCCATTTTTTTTGGTAATAAGGCACTAGATTCTTTATAGAGTAAAAATGAACTGTTATATATACGATATAGCGCATTTATTCAATATACCAGTGCGCTACTACCTGAGTAATGAATACAGATGCCTTCTGTTGTGGTACAAAGATCAATTAAGAACGGTTTTTAACTCTCCGTAGACCAAGCGCCCGTAACCAAGTAGTTACGGTCGTTGACTTCGGGTCATTCCGGCCACCCACTATTATTAATCCTCTTAAAACAGGACCTAGTTGGCACTTTCCCATTTCATTCCCTGGACAAGTAATCGCCGATATGACGACCTGAAGGCGCTCTAAAAGCCAGAAAAAAAAAAGAAACTTGTTACGATGATTGCCATAACCGGGATTTTCCGGTGGTTTTCTAACCACACTAGGCAAATACCAAAATGGTGCCTGTAAAAGATACAGTGGTAGAACTCACTGAACTTTTGATGATCATTGTCTTTCGTATTAAGCTGTGTGGAGGCGATGACGTAGCGTGCTAACAGAATCCAAAACAATAAATCAATGTCTTAAGGTTAATGATGAAACATACGTCTTCAGCTAAAGCGACTCCTAAAGCAAATACTGAAATATTGCTAGAAGCTATGTAATGTGCAGTAGTGTTTGGTGTTCAAAAGGACTTGGTTGTGGTGTTTTCGTCTTCCGTCATTACGTGTTTCGAAACATCATTTATGGTACATGGCTATATTGTTGTTTAATTTATTCCGACAATGTTAATATCTCGTAGTCAGAGAAGAAATGAAAGACAATGACAATGTGTAGTACGTAGCCCATGTATCATTTATTTTATTATTGTTTTTTTGTTTGGCAGTTAAAAAATCTCGTTGTTGCGTACAACAATCCCATCATGAAGAACGGTAGTTCTTCAAGTGATCCTAGCCCACATTTGTTAGCGGCACTCACATATATAAAGCTAACCTCGGAACTTGCGAACTATAAGCCCGATTCTGATGCTTGAACTTGTATTTGAAAACTCTTTGCCATACTAAGACACAGGAAAAATTTGGGTCGGTAAGGCCTCCCTGGGATCCTCTAGGGCGGTTCGAAAAAAAATTCAAAATTTTACATTTCTGATGGTAGCACTGATCTCATACCATATAGGAGGCAGAAACTTGCGGAATCGTAATCTACACTTCAATACCTTTCAAGCAGTGTATCACACGTCAAAATCGGTGAAGGGGTTCAAAAGTTATGACTTATTTAGTCCACTTACAGAATGTTCACAAATGATAGAAAAGGTCTCTGTCATTGTTTCTGTCTTTTGTTTTAGGCCAAAATGATTGCTACCAGGGGTTTTGGGGGTCAATTGTGGGCCTCGTAGAGGCAAAGTGATGCTTATTTTTTTATAAAAGTTACAGTTTTCGAGATACAGGACCTTACAAAATAAGTGATGTCAATAGGAAAACCCCTTCGGGGTAAAGGGAAGAGTGATGCAAGAATTCTGCTCACAAAAGAAGTGATAACCATTTTGTAAGTGTCTTCGTGTCACTATGGAGGAAGGGGGGGATACTAAGTCTCTTAATTTTATTAGAAAAGAATACACAAAGTCACTCACAAAATGGATATAATTTCTTTTGTGAGCAAAATTCTTGCGTCACTCTGCCCTTTACCCCGATGGGGTTTCTCTATTGATTTATGGTACGAGAAATCTTTGCTTTTAACCTGTAGAGGCCCGGCAGGTATTTTATGAAAATCGTAGACTTTTACTTTCACTGCCTTGGTCACAGTCCTCATACCGTGATGATTCATAGCTCGTTCTAAAGTCCATCGATTGCAGATTCTATTGAGGTAACAGTTATGCCCATCGTGAAGAGGAAGATTAGGGAAGGCGAAAAAGTTTGGAATTTTTTTCGAAATAGTTGGGAGCCCGGAGCTGGCAACACTTGCAGTGATTGTACGCCGACAGAAGCCCACCGACGTATATCCTAGACAATAGTGTAAAACATAAAAAAATCAGAGATGGGTGCAATAAAACGCGAAACAAATCGAATAACATATAATAGCACTTACGGAATACCCTGTATTTTAAGATTTGAATGGAGTAATTGATCTTCACGTTCACGATCTCTGGTTCTAATCGTCATAGCTATAAGAATTATACCAAAGTCCTCATAATAGACTTAGCATGCTTCCCCATTTCTGTCTGCGCTAAAACTAATGGGATTTTGTTCAGAGCACGTGATTTTGAATTCATCCGCTAGGTAGTTCTGGCATAGACGTTATATTCTATTATGAGGTCCATGCCAGAGCTACCTAGCGGATGAATTCAAAACCACGTGCTCTGAACAAAATCCCATTAGTTTTAACGTAGACAAAAATTTGGAAGTGTGCTAAAAGTCTATCTATTATGAGGTCTATGATTATACTTCGTTGGAAAACTTATAGATGGTTCCAGCTAGCGCGAATTTAGTAATTTCGCGGGCAAAAATGACGCTCAAAATAAACGCCAGTTTAGGCTCTACCCCCTTCCTGGCCTATTAGGAGTACACTGACAAAAATTGTAACATCAGTAATTGCAATCCTTTACCATTTGAGATCGGAATTATGCTTCTACGTCTGATTGGAGAGGGATGTTCAACACCCGCTCTATAAGGGGGAGATGGAAAAATAGAAATTAATTTCCCTCCCTCCTCCCTGGATATACGAGAAGGGTAAGATGTATATCAGCTGTTAGCTGGTTCCTTCAGGAACATTTTAAGACCAAAATGACAATTAGGTGTGTGTGCTATGACGTCAGAAAGCTATGATTACAAAAGTAGTCATTGGCCGTCGAGAGGTTAACTAGAATTCTCGATTGAATCGTCTTGATAATTCGTTACATTATTATTTTAAGAAAATAATTTTGAAGTCAGGAAGTCGTTCTGTTAACCGATTTAATTTTCCTACGCATGTTACGTAATGGGTGTGCTTAGTGTGTTACATCGTTCAACTTACTGTGGTACAAAACTAGTGAAGATTACAAACTTTGTTTGCTGCTAAACATAGAGATTTTGGATATTTATGTGGTGACAGCAGCTTCTTCAATCGCAGTGAATTGATTAATTAATAGAGGATGCTATATACATAAAATGTTTGCTTTTTGACAGTTTAATTAGTTGATAAGTTTTGGCGGCAGCATTGCTATGATACCCTTTACCGCATTGTCATATAGAATAAGCAATCACCCTTAGATTACAAATTTGCGTCAGCATTAGTGCTTGTGCCAGTGCATCCGCTGGAACAATAAGAGAACGCCACAAACAGTTATTACTGTAACTACGTAATGAATTAGGATTATTACGAGCTATTATGTATATAACGCGTTCTTGCGTGTAAACCTGCAGTACAGGACACGATTTTCCAGCGGTATTTCGTGGAAGAAAACTGGGTTTACCATATTGTACGTACTACTAGCGTTTCAGAGACCCGCTTCGCTGGGTCAGTGTTTATGATGTCGCTTGGAGGTAGTCAACCCGGCGAACAACATTGTAGTGTGGGTTGCCGCGTGCTTTTTTACATTTTCTCACCACCGCAATTGAAATTCAATGAATAATTAATTAGATGGTCAGTTATCTCTGAAGATAATAATTTTTGAATCAGTGATATGATAACTTCCCACACGGATCCAATATCTGATCATGTGCGAAAAATCATTCCAGTCGGTCAAGCTGTTTTGGCGTGATGAAAACACGAACATAGGCACATTCATTAATTATGTATAATAAATCACAGCCGTATTCAGTCCACTAGTGAATGAGGCTTCTCCCCGAAGGGAGGAGTTGGTCTACTGCTCCCACGCTGACCAGACGGGTTGAGAGAGGAGAGCCGAAGCTCTGACTGTGGTCGCCACTCTTATTCACAGCAGTTCCCCAATTGTCCTCACGAAGTGCTAGTGAGTGTTTCAGTTCAATATTATATCGTATAATCGCCTAATACCAAGATGATTAAAAGGAAAATAACACTTTTCTTCAAAGCTTCTCATGATCAACGACTGAAGATAAAAGTTATTAATGCTGTTAAATAATTACCTTGAAATTGCATTAAAACTGGACGATCCCGTGAATAAGAAACACATAAAAAAAAACTGGCGTAACAGGCCTATAGGCCTTGAACCTGCCCCAACGCCATCTGTCCGTGTTTGGTAACATCCACCTGAGTAACGGCTGTGTGGTCAGCACTGCGTGTACCTAACCACGAACAGGCTATCAGGGTCTTACCAGAGTGTGGCCGTCATGTCTTTATTCACGTGACTCCCCATTTTGCCTCACGACGCTGGGTGGACGCCGAAAAGTGGGACTCCAGCCGGGAATCGAACCCGGGACCACGCAGACATGAGTCTAACGCTCTAACCACTAGACTGTGGAGCCCCTAATAAGAAACACCTGGTTACCCTAAAGTACAGTATTAATACTATGGGCTGAAACGTGTTTGACAGATCTCTACAGAAGGAATTCTGGTATCATATCCTTCGTACTTACTCTTTCTTTCATTACAGTGGATGTACGTCATGGGTTAAAATAATTCGTATATTGACGTAATTCCATTAATCCTGTAGCTTTCCGTATGGCCAAAACTTGGTTTTGGGCCTTAAGTATGGTAACTACCAGTTCAAAAGTGATCAAACAGCCCGGCCAGTCCAGAGGTAATTTTTCGTTGTACTGCATCATGTGTTGAGATCTGTAAGCTGCATCTGGTATTTATTCACACCACCACTGTTCAGTTAAGTTTGGTCTCAGAATTTGTCTGTGTTTTGTTGCAACACGGAAACATCCAAAATGTGGCGAGGTACTTCAGAGTGCATTTTCAGGTGCTTCTTAAAAGTAAAACCCTTGACATTGCAGCATTCTGTACCCACATTCTTCTCATGTCGTATAGTAATTACTACTTGACAAGGGTAGGACGGAGGATACCCTTTTAGTTCCGGGGTACCGGAGGCACCACTGCTTAAAATTTATTTGGAAACCAATGGAAGAGTCACCATAACGGAAGAAACGGTTCGCCTTTTTAAACTCATGTAGATGAATAAGAAGCCATAAATTACGATTGTGGTTGATGTTCTATGTATGAATTTTCTGAAAACGTTGTAGAAGTGAACTATTATCGTTCGGTACAAGAAAACAGGGGTGAAATGAAATCTAATGGAAATTCAGAGTACGTGACCATTTGGTTTTGTCATCTCTTGTTGGAACCTTTAGCTATGTATGATCTCTTATACTTTATAGTTAGTGGGTTGTGGGAATACGATCCTTTTTTTTTAAATGTGCATTACATAAGCACATTCTATTTTAAAACCTCTACGTACAATGTTGACACTAAACTTGTTTTTCAGTAATTAGGGAGGTATCCTTTTCCATTTCAGCAGGCATAATGACCCCGAGTTCCCGTGTAATGCTCATTAAAACACGCTGTACTTTGCTTCATGTTACAGGCCGTAATTCATTCTTGTCAGTCAGCTTGCATCAGTACGTGATAGGTAGGTAGGTGTGAGTGTGAATGAGAGAGAGGGAGAAGTAGATTCCTGGAGGGGGAGGGTCTGGATCTATAAACATGTATTACTGTTGCTTTCTGATAAAATGTATGATTTGTATCGGGAAATACGTAGTAGTAGTATAATGAGAATTGAGTTGAGCATCAAAAATCAATGTGAAATATCCAACCATGAAAAGCGATGGTGTGTGGAATCGTGCAGTGAAGTCTCACATACACCATACATTATCATTTGTTGATACACCTGACTTGTATATAGTGCGTCCGTATTTCCTTTGGATCTAGTTACCAATTAAGCTTAATTACAAGGTACGCGTAATTAAGCATAATTACAATAACTGAAAAGCACAAAACAAACTGTTGAAGTATATCAACAAATCAATTAGTGACGTTTGATACGAACACCACGAGACACATCGCAGGTTTTTCTATACGTTGCAAGCCATTTGATATTGATTTTTAGGATAGGCTTCTCTAATCCCTATTTTTTTTATTTATGCTGTATTGGGACTCGTTTATGTTCAACTATGCTTCCAGAGATTATAGCCTCTATATCGATCTCTGGTCACTAAGTTTCTTCAAAGTTTTAGGAACAGCTGACTCAGTTAATTTCACACTAGCGGCGGCAGCAGTATCGAGTAACTTGTGTTGCTATCTGACCTCAGACGTAGATACAACTAGTAAATATGTTTTCGCTTACTTGCCTACATAATGGAGAAAGAAGCAACAAAGATACCCCTCTCTCTTTGCTTCATTCCTCTCCAAATACTTTGAAAAGCGATCGAAACGTACCGACGGGAGGGTTAAAATCAGGGTTGGCTGGTTTAAACCATGGTGGTTTAAAAAAAAAAACAGTCGGTTTAAACTAAAAAAATAAAATAAAACAAAAAATGCCACAAATAGTGTGAACTTCATGGTGACGATTCCACATATTAAACCATCTGCGTTAATTTGATATAATTTTGCCTCTTAATCAAGGGGTACCGGGTTCGATTCTCGATGGGGCCACAGAATTTCTCTAAAGTGCAAACCGAGTAGTGGTTCGGATGTCACTGTAAGCAGTAGGGCTTGTCCTTCATAACCTTGCTGTTACATAAGGATGTTAAAACGAAACGAAATCAAATTTTATCTTTCTGATGCTTGCCTGAATGCCTGTTGTAGAGAAGCCAAAGTTAACTTTGCTTAAATATATTGATAGAAGTTAGAAAATTTTATTGACTGCATCCAGTGACGTATGCAGGGTTTGGGTCCTGAAGATCCGGACCCCTCCGAAATTCCGATATTTTTGTAAATGTACTACAATTTTACGCGAAATTTTCGATATTTTTTGTAAAATTTAAATTCATACTGAATTTGGACCCCACGCGAAAGTTGTGGACACTTCCCGAAATAAATTTCTGGGTACGTACCTGTCTGCATTCGTAGCTTATCAGTATGTGTCCCGGGTTCGAATCCAGGTGGAAACTGAGTAGTGCTTCGGATTCCACTTCAAGCTGTAGCTGTACGTCCCGTCCTTCATAACCCCGCTGTTGCATAAGGACATTTTGAGGAGAAACAAACTTATTTCTATCCATATGTAATATAAATAAATAAAGCAACGTATTTTTTAAAAAAAGTTTAAAAACTGGTTTAAAAAAAAAATTAAAAAAACATGGTTTTTGCCAACCATTGTGAAAACGTTTACGCCAAGTAAGAGAAAGGTAACACATCTTCGTGTGCTGAGTGTGGTTGCTGTTAGACATATCGATGGGAGAAACATCAGCACGTATGATATGGACAAAATATATTGTGTTAAACTCTTTTCTTTCTTTTCTTTTCTTTTTTTAAAATAAAGTCAAGGGTTCGATTACCACCGGGCTCTATTGAACAGAGTAGATTGGAGTCCGCTTTACCAGAATTGTTAGGTTCCGTCCTTACAAGCTCACCAGCACGTTGAGGACGTTAGTAATTCAATGAATAATTTTTTAAAATAATTCCTCTCATAGGGTCAGTGTAACGGAATGTATAAAGTGTCTGTATATAAAACTTCCAATACAATGAAAATTTCCGTTTTCTATTTTAAATACCATCAACCGCAACTAGGGCGCGTGTTTGAATTTATTTATGGCCTTTAGGCATTTCAGGCACATGCTGAAGTAGTTTCCATATACATGTAGATGCCACTACAATGAACAGATTGATGTTACACGAAGTTAGCGATCCTTACTACTCTTAGACTCATGGTTTTCCTCTGTTCCACAACGCAAATGCCGAGCTACTGCTTAGAATCAAGTCCCTGATTCCAGCGTTCTCGTCCCTTTACCTGGGATGTGTTTGCCGAGAGTAGTCATCCCTGTGACTTCTGACGGGCATATTTCGTGAATGCCTATACAACACATTAATATAGAGCTGAACAGGACAAAAATATATATTCAGTTCCAGCAATAGCCTTCTGATATGGCTGTACTTCTTTTTAAGCCATTATATTACGGCAGATGAGTTTTATGTAGAAAATTGAAATTATTTTGGAGTAGCTGTTTTAATAGGCAGTGGGCTGAATAATACTTTGGTCCACAAGTTCTTGGTTCGAATCGCGTCCGGGTGATTGTTGTGTGTGTTCAGATTTTGACGGGCCAAAGTTTGTAGTTACTGATTGAATCTTAAGTAGAATAAATTTTCATGTCAGAATAAATGAAATGTGAGAGTGGCACTTCCGTGAGCTTAACGTCTCGTAATGTCTCAAACAAATGTGCAAACTGTGTAACATTATGGCGCTTAAATTCCAAGTCAAGCCATGGGGTGAAGTGGGTAAAAAGGAGTAAATGTTTATACTTGCCTATTTTTAAGTAAATTCTTGGGATTAAGAAAGTGATTTAATTTTTCATCAGGAGTAAATACTTGTGCTTTGAAAGTAAATGCTTCTGTGGTAAGTAAATGCTCGGAACTTAGAATAAGAGTAAATAAAAATAACTTAACAAGTAAACTCTTAATTGACGCCAAGAAGTAAAAGCAAACTGTCATTCCCCTCAGGTGACAGAATACTTTACTCGTGAGTAAACACTTTCTAGTATTTGCATAGACCTCATAATAGATAGACTTATCACGCTTCCCCATTTCTGGCTGCGCTAAAACTGATGGTTTTTGTTCAAAGCACGTGATTTTGAAGCCATCCGCTAGGTAGCTCTGCCATAGACGTCATATATATATAAACTCCCGCTCCATTATCTGTTTAATTAGTGTAGTAATTTTAATTCTTTATGTGAGTACTGGAAATCTACTGATAGTATTTCGTTATTCCCGGGAGACAACTTTCGCGTTTTTATACTTGTCATGTTAATCAAATACTAATGATAATTTTTGCTTTTTCTGTTGTTGTGCACTTCACATCTGATTTTGTATATTCCAGTGTTTTGAGGCAGTTACTAGCTATTTAATTTTTATTTGGAAACTTATATTCTAATATTTATGGGAGGAGTATTGATTGCTAAAAGAACGTGAGCTTCCTTTATCTTTCTTCTGGTTTTATTTTATCCAGTTACTCATCCCGTGATAGGTTTTGAACAATTTATTCTCCGTTTTATGACTTTTTGTATGCATTACAAAGTTTTTCTTTTACATGCTATTTTCTCAGCATATCTTCTTAGAATTCCTTTTAATAGCTCAGTTCCAAACTTAAGTTTATTGATAATTGTGGCTAGGAGCTGTTGGACAAAACTAATCCCCACAATGAAATATTGTGAACTGCCGTATTCGAGACTTTCGATTTGTATGTGTGTGTGTGTATTTAATACAGTAATGTACGAGGGAAAGTCAAATGAAAACTGGTCAAGGGCCAAAAAAGTGTCATTGAACATTTATTACCTCGAAAGTAATCATCAAATCTCTTAATATATTTGTGTCGCAGAAACCACATCTTTATCCAGTCACTTATGTCCTCGTCCGATGTCTACGAATCGCTCTCTTCAGCTCTCCAAAAAATGTGGAAATCGCATGAGTAGAGATCTGGGGAGCAGACATATGACGTTGAATTTTTCTCCATACTTCTCTGTTCTTTACCCGCGTTCACTTCTGACGTTGGAGAAACATACGTACCAATAACCTTACTTACTTCACAATAAACAAACGACTAGTGTGCATTGTGCAAATTGTCACTGTGCTTCTCCGGGTCTCGGACAACGACGTATGTGACTGGGTAAAGATGTAACTCCACACTTCTTTAAGGCGTCTTATCCCCCAGTGGAATAAATATATTAACAGGTTTAGAGGTTACTTTTAAGGTAGTAAATGTTCAGTGACACGTTTTGGCGTCCCATTTTCATTTGACTACCTCCCCTCCATGATTCGTATGAAGCTGATGTTCATGGTAGTCACCAAGATTATTCCTTCGAAAGAAAGCAAAGGAGTTCTAGGAACAATGATGATGGAGTTATCTATATTAGAGATTTTTAAATTTATTTTTCTGTTATATGTACTTTTTGAATAAACATATATTACAAAAATATTTGGGACATACCAATAGACATATTCAAACGACATTCACAGAGCGTAAAAATATATCCGGAGAAGTGAAAGGAAATCCGGATTATTGTATCACGTCATTGTGGAAAACCACAGCGTCAATTAAAATTGTTAGGAGGAAAGGATATGATGGACAGGATTACCATAGGAACATTTATTCTCCAATAATAATGACCGTGGAAGTCTACACTATTCATAAAGAAACACCATTAAGTTACTCGATGCACATCCACCATCTCAAAAGTTAACAACTTTTTGTTGTTGTATTGCTCTTTTTTTCAATTTTAATGGATTATGTAAGTAGGTTTTTCCACTCACTTTAATCTGCATTTCAATCCAAAAGTTAACGAATAAGCTAATAATGGTGTACATTCTCCTTCATGGTTTCGAATTCTTCATTAGTTTGTCTGCCTCGACGTTAGAAATCACCGGGTTTTAACTCGAAGAATTCAACAAGCCTTGTTTTCAGCTCCACATTGTTGTTGAAGAAAACCCCATTCGACCTGTTGGGGGGCGACCGGAAAAGGTGGTGATCTGACGACGCTAGATCAGAATAATACGGTGGGTGCGGTAGAACTTCCCAACTGAGCTCTTGAATAGCAGTTTTAGTCAGATTATTGACTTAGGGCCGAGCGTTGTTACAATGCAGAAACATGCAGCGTCACCTGCTGGGTAGTTTTAGCTGAATTGCCTCGTTGAGCCGATGCAGGTGTTAAACGTAAAAGTCTGCATTGGCAGTTGTTTTCAAGCAGTTCGCATTGGATTACACGTCACTCCCACCAAACTCAGAGCATTGCGTGCATGGCCTCGAGGTGTTGCCTGCTTGTCGGTACTCAGTCATTCTTTCCTCTGCTTCATATTGACGTAAAGATACCATTTTTTTATCGCCTGTAATGATGCGATAGTTTTGGCGATACGGGCGCTCTGGAGTTTCTCTTTCCTACAGAGCGTATGGCACTCATGCACCGAGTTGTTTGGACCTTACTCATCGGGTAAAGTGTCATGAGAATATCCCATCTGCTGGGCTAATTCCGTACTGGATGTCGTTTTAACGCAAATTCTTGTAGACGAGCTCGTTCGGTCGGCCTGAACAGGGAAACTGTGTGAGGTCGAATTTTCGCTCATGAAGTGTGAAAAACATTCCTCTGCAGTTCTTTCAGAAATAATGCATTCTCCGTAACATTTAAGAAACGATGAACAAAAGTAATATAACAAACACTTCGTTAAAATATTTTTCATGTTAATTCAAGCAACATAAAAAAATAAAAATAATATCGAAGTTTTCTGATAATCTTACACTATGCTTGCTTTTGGTTTCAAAAACACATTTTTCCCTGTAGTTGATTTCTGTAGCAGCTGTATTACAGTCTTGAATTTAGGTAGTGAATTTTAATATATGACCTTTAGGCATCTAAGGCTTAGGCCGGGATAGGGGAGGGGAAAGATGTTGGCTAGGGCCTAAGTTGAGGGTACCATCACGGCATTTGCCTGGTATGACTGAGGAAGAACCCTCGATTGAACCCACAACCTCCCGAATGCTACGCCAACGCTCTACCACTGAGCTACGGTGGCTCGGCATTGCAGTCTTTTGTCATCTATCTGTTTATGTTGGGCATTGCAATGTAATAACTTCGTGCTCATACCCTGCCCTTATGAACGAATAATTTCAGAACACGACATAAGTTTAAGCATAATTTTATAGATGCAGATCATGAAAAAATGGGGATGCAAGTAGATGTAATCGGACGTAAGTCCGAAGCAAGTGGACGTAATTCGGGTGGTCAGTCCAAACGGGCGTCAATACGAAGTATTGTAAATCTGTGTATAAGTTTGTGTGATTTAAGCAAATCTAAAACAGCGAGGTAAAACAATCGTCTTTGGATATTTATATCGGATGATTAATTAACAACCTGAGATTTTATGATGCCCACCATCCTGACGCTATATTTTATATTTAAGTATGAACGCATTAGAAAGTGTCTGTAGGGAGCTGTGCAAGTAAAATATTAAATGGTAACTTTCTGATAAGTTCTTATCTAATCGACAGAAAAGCCAAACAATTTAATCCAGCATATTAGCCTTTCTTTGTGTAATTATGTGTGTTGTTGTCATAAGAAGCACTTATAAATAGAACCAGGAAAATCCTGCTTCTTTCAAAAGAACTACTAATTGGTAATTCCTCGAGAATCTGAAACGTCAGAAGTTGCTAGGAACATCTGATTACCATGTATGCGTTTCACTTTAGAACTACTTCCTTTGTTCGGAACATTGGTTTCTAATTAAAGTTACGTATCCTACGTTATTGTGCTTTACTCGTAAAATTTTCGAATTTTCTAACTTGATCAAAATTGCAAAATCACCACCGTTACATTCCCAAGATTTATAACACTACACAGTACACACGCTTTTTTTTTTTTAGAACAAGGGAAAAAGAGACATGCCATTTTGACCGTGTTATAAGGCACTATGCCATCATTCTGCCGGGGGCAAACTATAGTTTGAAACATCATCAGTAGCATCGTCCATGTTTCAGTACTGGGTCGTTTTTTTTTTTTTTTTTTCATAGTTGGGGTATTCGAAACTGTCTTGAGACTTTCTTACTCGGTGTAAAGTATTTGTTCTTTTCTTCCTTGATCAATGTGACCTTTTGCTCCCTAAACAAAGAGTCCCTGTAACACCCCCAGGAGTAATTCCTGCACTGTACCCAGCCGTATTTATGCCTACGTCTTTAAATGTAGCGTTTCGGTTTCTCAGAGCCAAAGTTTTGAGCTTTCTGATGCTTATTGAAGGACATCTCGCGTTTTCACCCACTCCTTCCAACCCTGTGTTGATGATTTGTTTCTCTCTCTCTCTCTCTCTCTCTCATTGCAACACAGATTCTTCGTACATACATATATATATATATA